>PISX010007336.1:0-89951 GCA_004024625.1 Mellivora capensis | reverse complement strand
GTCTGTTGAAGGGCATCTTGGTTCTTTCCACAGTTTGGTGACCGTGGCCATTGCTGCTATAAACACTGGGGTACAGATGGCCCTTCTTTTCACCACATCTGTATCTTTGGGGTAAACACCCAGTAGCGCAATTGCAGGGTCATAGGGAAGCTCTGTTTTTAACTTCTTGAGGAATCTCCACACTGTTCTCCAGAGTGGCTGCACCAACTTGCATTCCCACCAACAGTGTAAGAGGGTTCCCCTTTCTCCACATCCTCTCCAACACATGTTGTTTCCTGTCTTGCTAATTTTGGAATGAAACTCGACCATTCTCTTACACCGTACACAAAGATAAACTCGAAATGGATAAAGGACCTCAATGTGAGACAGGAATCCATCAGAATCCTAGAGGGGAACATAGGCAGTAACCTCTTTGATATCAGCCACAGCAACTTCTTTCAAGATATGTCTCCAAAGGCAAAGGAAACAAAAGCAAAAATGAACTTTGGGACTTCATCAAGATCAAAAGCTTCTGCACAGCAAAGGAAACAGTCAACAAAACAAAGAGGCAACCCACGGAATGGGAGAAGATATTTGCAAATGACAGTACAGACAAAAGGTTGATATCCAAGATCTATAAAGAACTTCTCAAACTCAACACACAGAAAACAGATAATCATGTCAAAAAATGGGCAGAAGATATGAACAGACACTTCCTTTTTCTTTTTGTTAACATACCTAAGGCAACATTTGACATCGGATAACAGTTACTCAAAATCATTTTTTTTTTAATGGCCAAAGTTCATCAAGACAATTCATTCATTCAATTTCAAATTATGATTCATCTGTCAAATAAATCAATCACCAGATCAGTTTCAACACTACCCTTTGGGAGACCCCTTGTAAGAATCAACTTTCAAAATAAATACAGTCATTATTATTGGTAATAAGTCAGTAATTGCTGCAGATAATAAAGGATTTTATCTAATCTGTCTCTAGATTAATGCTCACAGAAGCAAGTGAAGAAAAATCAGCAAAAGGCAAGGAAATAAGTATAATGAAAGCTAATAGGAAAAGAAACAAAAAAAATCTGGAAATAAAATTGTAGAGGACACTTTTAGGCAAATAGCCTTGAGCAGGCGAATGTAGGAAGGGCCCACAGGGACCCCCTAGCTGAATACAGACAGGCCCATCGGGGACCCACCTCAAAATATCCATAGGCTCTAACTAAGCAATGGGCTACTTACAACCAGGCACAGTTACCAAAAAAAGAAGACTTCCTAATGTCCCCATACCTCCTCACCTCCCCCGCTTTTAAAAACAGCCCCCAGCCACTCCTCCTTGCCAACAGCTTCTCCTTTGCTGTCCTGTCCCCTGCTCCCTTGCAATGTATTCAGGAAACTTCTATCTCCTTTGTTCTGCTGAGGGTGAATCCTTTTACAGCCCACACCACTGCCTTCCAACCCTGACCATCACCTCACATTTGGGGGCCTCCATCTGAACGAGAGAGACACCACCTATACGTTACTAAAAACTGATGAATACTTGTTGGATGACAGCCTAAAGATGTCTAGTGTTAATGAATGTGTAAGTCACTTGTAGTCATAAGTAAGGTACGTTGTGCCAGGTTCTAGGTCAGAGGTGTGTGCTGGGTACTAGAGAGCCCAAAGAAGGGGCCCCTCACTCACTTTAGGGGCAGAAAAAATTTTGCAAAGGACAAGGTGGCTGAGTAGGGTCTGAATTATAAGTGGGCTGTAATTGTGGGGGCAGAGCAGCATAAGGAGTGCTGATTCCAAGACCTGTGAGGCTAGGGCAGCAAAAGCTACAGAAGGTCGAGGCTTAGGAATGGGTCCAGGTCCTAAAGGGCTTTGAGTTACCCTGAATCATTTTCATGTTCTCCTTTAAACCACAGGGAATCCTTCTATGGTTGGACTTAGAGAAGATACTGGTATGAAACTGACTTTCTAGAGAGATCCCTTTGGGTCCAGTGTGGACAGATCTTGGAGGGGCAGACAGTCAGATAAAGACCAGCACTTCTAAGAAAGAAGGACCAGGATCTGGTGACTATTCTGGGAGGGGGAGAAGAGAGAACAACAGTCTGAAGAAATTATCAGAAGGCAAGTCTGCAGGGAGGGGCTCGTAGATCACATTTCTCCTGACGTGAAAGGGATCTGAAGGAAGGTGGTGCGACTCACTAAGGTGGGGACAAGGGCTCAAAGAAACACCACAGTGTGATAAGATTGTAAAGAATTGTCATTAGCATCATCCTCATGATCACTGCAGAGACTTGATAGGAATCAAGAGTTCAAATACAAAAATCTAAGTGGACCAGAACTTGCTCCCTGTTTCCAAACTAGCAATATCTCCTCCAAGGCAAAATGGTTTTAATTGGCCTGTCATTCAAAAGAACAGAGGGAGAATTACAATCCTCAGGCAGCTCCCTCTATTAACAGCAGGGGAATGCCTCTGCTAAGGTCTGAAGGTATTTTTGCTCAGGGGTCAGTAAAAGCCCTCCAGGAAGCAGGAGGTGGAGCCAAAGATCAGTATTGACTCTAGGCTGGGGAGTTCAGGAAATTAACCTAGTCAGGAGCTTGGTGTCAGGGAAGGGATGTGCCATGCACATGATCAGATAATAAATATTTGCTTAAATTCTTGAAATCAAAGCACATGGTTTGATATCTTTTTAAATCACTTGGTACCTTCCTTTTAATTCTGTTTTTTGAACACTGAAAGAAATGCTCCAATTATAAAATGCTCTGCGTATTGTTAATTATCATCAAATCTTCTTGAAGTTAGATCATTTCTACTGGGGGGGGAAAAAGTGAAAATAATTCAGCCTAAGAGAGACACATCTTCCCTCTTTGGATGGCCTGGTTGAGACATGGCAGGGACTAGACTCAGGTCCTTTCAATCTTGAACATGAAACCATCGTTCCTTCCTGGCTGAAACCCTCTATCCCTTGAGTAGCATATCTTGCAGGAATGTGAAAGGAGGATGCTTACCTAAGGGGGATTAGACTACAAGACCGGAGAAGATCAGATCAAACCAGCCTCACCAAGGTGGACCCCAGGGCTGACATTTCTCTGACATTCTCCCTCATTATAATACTAAAAAATCATGCCCAGTGGTGGTGATTTAACATGTTAATGAGACGTGTGATGCATGATAAAGCATGTTCTGTCCCCTGCCCTTGCACACCCAATTTTCTGTGTCTCTCTCTACCTCTACAGACTTAGATGTCACTCCTTTCCCACTTTAGCCTCTTTAAAAAACGTTCTCTTTTTGGGGGGGAAACCAGCATGAAGACTCTTTCTTTGGGCTGTCCTCCTGTGCTGGAGCATAACCCTCCCCGAAAAGTCTTGCCTGGAATTCCTTCTTGGTCCCAGTCAGTTTCTATTGCTTAGAGAGCCCATGGACCCAAGTCGGTAACATGGAGATGCTTTCCCTTCACACCTCTGGCAGGTTCCCTGTCTGGGTAATTCCTCTAACCTGTGTGAATAACTAAAGCCCATGAACTCAGGCAAGGCTGCAGGTAGAGAGGTCACAGTCCTGTTCGTTCAAGCAAAGTAGGCCATCCCTTCTCAATTCAATGTCCAATCGATAAATTCATAGCAGAGAAATACATTTGAGGCAGGGTGGAAAACATGGAGGTCATTTTTAAAAAGAGAACAATCAAAGTCTCCACTGAATTGTAACCCAAGGATATATCCCTTGAGCCTCAAGAAAATGGGAGGCTAAAGGCTGCCCTGGTGTCCAGAAACACTCACTCTCCCATCCCTAACATTCAGCTATTTTTATGTGATACTTCTTTAATCTTCCGTTAAATTGTATTTAGTTTACTTTCTTTTAGATTTATCTCAAAACCGTCTAAGAAAAGTTCTGGCTGGATTAACGGTTTGGTGGCTGTGATCAAAATTCATCTGATACATGGAGACACATTTTGTACCTGGGATATATTAAAACTCGTATTCTTAAAGCCAAGGTATTGTATCCAATGATGTTTTTCTAAACAATGTAATCTAACTTTTGTCATTTGAGCTCAGTCCCATGTCTTTTTAGAAGTGATTTTCAACTGTTGAGCTTGTCCTGTATCTATAAATGAAGGACACGATTTACGTAAGCAGGAATGTTTTGTTTTCGGATAAAGAAAAAGTGAAAACAAATAATTTACGGGAACAAAAAGGTACATTTCTAAGAACCCAATGTAGTTTGAAAAATAATAATGATGTCTTTCATAAACTTGTCTGCATCAAGGTACCCTATAATTTTCATTGAGTCAGACCTTATACATACAGCTCAGAGCACAGAGTAATTCTTGCCTCGTGTAAGACTTCCCCCGAGGACGACTCCAGTGACATATACAATAGACTAATTGCTCGGCTGGTTGCAGCTCAGAGCAAAATCCATAGCAAGATCGATTTTTGCTGCTTATAACTCTCTTTTTGATGCGAGCAGAGGGAAAGTAAAGGCAAGATGATGACAGGTTGACCGAGGCTCCCTGGCATGCTTAGAAATTTAATAATTTAAAAATTGTCATTATAAGATAAAAATAGGTCCTCTGCGTTTTTGAAATATGTAGTTTTTTATTTTGCTGATGAGTGACAAGGCCTGATGATCAAATATACAAAAAACAGAAAACAATTTCTCCCAAAATATTACTATAAAAAATCTGATCTCTGTAAAATGGTCTGTATTTGTAGTAAATGACTAACATATGGTAATTTGTGTTCTAATCATTCCTTCTAGGTCATTTTGATAATATCATAATACCCAATTTATAATCATATGAAAATTACAATGAAATAAGGGTGGGTAATTATTGAAAAATGACTGAGCTTCCCCTTCCCAATTGTCCCTCCCTAGATGATAAAATCTACCCAAAAAAAGTCACTTTAACTTTCTTTAAAGATTTGTGCTGCCTTAATGTTTCTGAAATAATGTTCAGTGTATCAATTATATCTTGGGTTTTGAGGTTTCTTGGAAAATGGAAGCTATGTGACTAATGTGTCACTGGCCTATTTATTAGTCTAGAATGAGTGGGGCAGGAAGTCATGCACCGTCCTAACTCCTTTCGAGCATCTGAATCCAACGGGAATCTTTGAAGCTCTTCCCCCAAACTATTAAGGGGGCATGATTAATTCAGAATTACAAAACCCAGTTAACTAACTAACAACATTTACCGAAATCTGAAGCTTGGTCGGGTTGCTTCTTGTCTAGTAGGATGTGAGATGGGTAAATAAGGGCTTGCTCAGAATGTCTCAGAATGTGAAGAAAGGTGGCTGTTCCCTAGTTCACCGAAATAGTGAGTGAATGTCTGTTTGGACACAGCAGGTGGTATCAGTGACTGAAGCAGAATATGCTGGATGGGACAACCGTGAGGGTTTAGAGTGAATATAGTTAGAGTGCTAGGTTAACTGGGCTCAGTTTATAGGACAGATCTCCGTATAAATTAAATATAGGACAGATCTTCATGAGAATTAGCTAGTATCACCGATACACGGTCACAGAGGAAACCCAAATCCTCACTTAGGAAAAACTGAAATTCATGCCTTTGGTTAGACAGAGACCAGAAGGAGGGAATATGAGAACCTGAGAAGAAATAAATTCCCATTGCTGGGGCCAGGGGAGAGCCACGTTTTGCTTATTGGTCACTCACAATCATTTTTGAAAGATTTTGGCATTTCTTATGCTCTTGTGGCCAATTTATAGGAATGCTGTATTTTAAAAATTCTTCCTATAATTTGTAGCACAGAGCTGAGCATCTGTAAATTCTTAATTAAGGACCTCTGAATAAATTGTACTCCATATCGTGCTTCGAGAAAGCTGTGCACACTTGGGGCCCAAAGTCTTGCTGATAGTGTTGACATAGAAGAAACTAACCCCATGAACTAGTAACCTTATTCTACAATCTGGTATGAGAAACCAATAAAATTATTTCTTCTTTCTTACTATACAAAAGAAAATAACAGATACGGAATGGAAGAAACTAAACACTACTTATTGTCACTTACAACAAAAACATTTTTTTAAAAATATTTTATTTATTTATTTGACAGACAGAGATCACAAGCAGGCAGAGAGGCAGGCAGAGAGAGAGGAGGAAGCTGGCTCCCTGCCGAGCAGAGAGCCTGACGTGGGCTCGATCCCAGGACCGTGGGATCATGACCTGAGCCAAAGGCAGAGGCTTTAACCCGCTGAGCCACCCAGGTGCCCCACAATAAAAACATTTTTAAAACCTTATATTATTAAATGTAATTCAGAAATCCTAGAGCTGGGCTGAGGATTGAGTCTCCCTGATAGTGGAAAGCTATGGTATTGATTCCAACTGGTGTTTCTGACATTTTGTTACACACATTGCTTACACAAGGAGGGGAGAATACAGGCACTCTCCAGCCATGCCAATGTTGTACATGCTACTGTGAGACTAAATTGTTAGATCTGTTTTTTAGGGTATATATTCTACATTTAAAAATTAACTTTTTTTTTTTTTTTTTTTTTTTTTTTTTTTTTTTTTTTTTTTTTTTTTTTTTTTTTTTTTTTTTTTTTTTTTTTTTTTTTTTTGCTGTTAACTATTATGGTACCTGATTGAGTTTATCACACACTAGGAAGTATATAAGAAAAATATTGTAGGGGTGCCTGGGGGCTCAGTGGGTTAAACCTCTGCCTTCAGCTTGGGTCATGATCCCAGGGTTCTGGGATCGAGCCCCACATTGGGCTCTCTGCTTAGCGGGGAGCTTGCTTCCCCACCCCACCCCCTGCCTGCCTCTCTGCCTACTTGTGATCTCTGTCTGTGAAATAAATAAAATCCTTAAAAAAAAATATTGTAGTACTTGGTTGAGTTTAATCACACTCTAGGAAATACATAAGAAAAACATAAAGAAAAATACATTTAAAACAGTTAACAATATTCTACGGAGTGGATGTCCTAGCAGGAATACATATTTGGGTTCATAGCTATCCCTGTTCTCCACTGCAGCAGGGTCCACTGGTTCTTCCCTTCTACCCCATATGAATTCCAGATTGATCAGGACTTCCAGTCTGGAAAGCCAGACTGCAGGCCTTCTTAGGCCATTTCCATCACCTCTACTGCCAGTCAGATACCCTGTCCTAACTGGCTGCTCTGTCCCCTAAATTATGTTCCCTTTCCATTGGCCCTTAACAAGCTCTATCATGAAATTTAGTATCCTGCCAAGTCTTATCTGTTCCCTTCCTGTGGCAGAGCTCTGCACCGATGCCCTCTCACATACTCTGCAGGGAATCCTGCTGGAGAAGTTTGGCTCCCCTTGAACTATACCTGCCACCTGCCAGAATCATAGTACTCAACCACAGCCCACATTCCCGAGGCCGCATCTGCAAGTCTGGAGAGCCCACTCTGCACCCAGTGCTTCTGATCCTGTCCTAAAGGTACTTTAAGCCGCCGGGCATTTATTGCCAGTAAGTTTTACCCACTGTAAGTCTCCAGGCATCTTTCTCAACACTGCCTAGCGGAGTTAGAGTAATGACTGTGGCAAGTCACTCAACTACAGATCTTTCCTCACAAATGCGCACGTAGATACCTACAATTTCACCAGACTTCGTTTTAAAGGCGCTATGAAAAATGGCTGTTAATTTTGCAAATAAAAACATGACAGTTGATATAATTATAAATATATACATCCTCTAATTTAAAATTCTGATATAGCAACTAAACTACTGAACTCTCCATGAAAGGTTCACAATTACATGGAAAATTTCATTGAGACTGTATTCTTTGACTTTCCTCTCTAGTTCTGTTCTAAGACCAAAGGAAGTTCCCACGTACAATTTTGTTTACTTAGTTGAGCATTGTATGATCTCCTTTTAAGGGATAGTGCTTGCTGAAACACACTTAATACTGCTTAAATATGTCAACAGACTTTGGCTGTAGCAAGAGTTTCTATAGGCATAAGAAAAAAAAAACCTATTCTATTTAACCATAGAGTTGGGACAGGAAATATATGATAACATTATAAGTATGCTATGCATTTTTAAATTAATGTGAACTGGAGTGTAGCATGATTTACATGAAGAACTCCCAGTCTTGTCCCATTTCTGCTATTCCTTGTACCTATAAATGATGTCCCTGATGATGATTTCCATGTGGTTAGTGGCTAGAAAATATCAAGCTATCCAATCTCTTTAAGGAAGTATTCTCTTTCCACTTGGCACAGTTAATATGTTCCTGCACTCACAAAACCAGCTGACTTTTTATGTTGGAGAATCTACCACTTGTCACTCTCTGCAACCACCTCTTGAAGTTAATAGCTGGTTCTGAAATTTTGTCCAAAAAAAGCCCCCCTTCCCTCACATCCTTCCATCTTGATTACTGTAGCTCACTCAGGCTACTTTTTCTAATCTTTATGGTTTCCCAGATGTCTATTGGCTTTGCCACAATGTTGAAGAACAGTTTTGGTGAATCAAATATTACTTTCCAAGTTTCTGGGGGGTGTATACATATGTGTGCATACACAGTATTTATGCAATGTTTTCATTTGTGGGATATTCTGTTGTCCTCTAATGCCCATACTTTCTAAGTCCAATGCACCAATATTATGACTGAATTAGTGAACGTTTCTTCAGAGCTTGTTAAGTTCCAGACATTGTGCCAGGTCCTTTCACAGGCTGGATTTCACTGTGGCCAGCAGTAGCAGAGCACAGGGCTAGAAGCAGTATTCTGGTTCTTTTGGATAATTTTTCCATGCTATTTAACTTCCTTAAGAATTAGGTACAGGTGCAAGGATCATTACTTTACAAAGTGGATAGAGTACTTCAGTCTGGATAGCTTCCCTAGTCTGAACAAATGTGAGGTGCTAACAATGGTCTATGGAATTCTGCCTGCCTTTAGAACTTGATGCTATTTTACACATATTGGGTTTACTGTTTGCTAAAGACAATTTCCTCAGGGAGACCTCTATTATCATTATAATTTTGCAAAGTATTGCCCACGGAATAGTTCATGGCTCTGTACGTCTTGAGGTATTCCTGGGCCATATATAGGACCTTGTAACAGCTGGAAGACATACTTATAAAAATTTAGAATTTGGACTCAACCTGGTTTTGAATTCCAAGTGGTGGTTCTATGCCCTTAGGCATACTTGACCACTCTGAGTTTCATTTTTTTTTATGCATAACACGGGAGTAATGATAAAGTGGTATCATATCATCCCAGTGAGACAATGTATGAAAACTACTTCCAACATGAGCTGTCAATAATGTGGTCCATGTAATCAGGAACACATTATTATTTTTGTTACATCAGACGTAAGTGGTCAATAGATCACTCTTTACTCTACTACAATCCCATAATCAAATTGATATTTTATGAAACATCTTCAAGGAAGAGATGGTGATGAGAAGCAGGAAGGGCTTACTAAGGGAAAAAAAATCAATGCACACTGGCTTCATTTCTTAATGTCACTAGGTGGGAAAACACAGGGGATTAAATTTAACTGAATTTCCCAAGGCCTGACAGAGCCTCTGTAAGAAGCTCTAAGGGCAGAAATAGAACTTTCTTCAACCTTGTATGTATATACATATATAAAATCTAGATGGGAACTATTTATAAATATTAACATAGTCAATAAAGGCAAAGTGGATTTAAAATTTTAAGTCTTTATATATTAAATAATTGAAAATTAAAATCCATCACTTTGTGTAATTAAGGCATATATTATATTATTGGTAGAAGGGTGGGTTTATAACAGTGTTCAATGAGATCTCGTAAGTCTATCCACAAATGACTTTACTAGCCCATAGTATCTAGCACAATTCTTTGCATACATAAGTAATCATAGAAAAATCTTAAAATAACAAGAATAATGTGGAAAGGAAGAAAAGAAGAAAAAGAGTTTGGAAGATTTTATCTATATGGCACTGATGAATGTCTCTCTGGCAATGCGGAGGAAACTGAACTACTATTTGTGGCATGCCACATTCCTTCCCTCCCAACCCTGTCACTGTCGGGTCATCCATGGGTGAGTAGGACATGGAAGACAACTACCCCCAGTTAATAGAAGGAACAAGCCTGGGAGAGCTATAGACTCACAGAAGGGAGATCTACAGTATTTACAGGTTGGAAAATAAGAGATTGAAGAGTGACATTTTACTTAAATATGCCATTTAGAATAATACGGAAGTAGAAAAATTGTGAAAAATATATGAAGATTATTAGCTGACTATAAAATCAACATAATCCACAGTGTGATGTGCTTGGAAAAAAAGGAAAGAAAAGTAGATCTTATGCTGCATTATAACATACAGAATTGTGAAGTGTTAATTCTACTGTATTTGGTGCTGGTTGAACCATCCTGTGTTGAGTCAGTCAGTGTCAAACCAACCAGTTGGAAGGCATTGCATGGAAAGAATACAGACTGAGTGGGCTTGAAAACCTGTGGGAATGAAAAGCACAAAACCTGAAGATATTGAGCCTGGAGTCAAGCTGGGAGGAGGAATGATAAATGAGGTTGAAAAGCCATCATGTGAAAAAAGCAATGAGTTTATCTTTGTGATGCAAGTCCAGAAAAAGGATAAAGGTGTGGAAGCTATATTTATGAAAAGTTAAATTAATTTTAGAGGTGACAGATAATAAAATGGGTTTCATGGAGAAATAGTGAATTTTTCAGTACTAGGCATTCTTGAGAGAAGGCTATAAAGAAAACTCAAGTGTCCATCTGATGGGGTTGAAACTGATGACCTTTTATGTATTGTATAGGCCTGAGTCTCTATGACTTAGTGGATTTCCTATCTCATTGTATACTTTGTGCTAAAAGGTACTCACATGCGTTATGGTTACAACATGCAAAAATGTAAACCTATTAACAAAAATACTAGGAAATACATTAAAGAGGAAATATTGAACCTAAGATAAGAAATTATGCATGATTTTTTAGTCTTCATTTTATTTATTACTTTTTTTTAAGATTTTATTTATTTATTTCACAGAGAGAGAGATGACGAGTAGGCAGAGAGGCAGGCAGAGAGAGAGGGGGAAGCAGGCTCCCCGCTGAGCAGAGAGCCCGATGCGGGGCTCGATCCCAGGACCCTGGGATCATGACCTGAGCCGAAGGCAGAGGCTTAACCCACTGAGCCACCCAGGCGCCCCTATTTATTACTTTTTTAAGATTTTAATGAGGGGCTGGATCCCAGGATGCCTGGGATCATGACCTGAGCTGAAGGCAGAGGTTTAAGCAACTGAGCCATCCAGGCACCCCTGTCATTTTCTTTCAATACTATTACTGTAATGTTTTTGCCAAATTATTATATTTTAAAAATATATATTTATGTTGAAGAGTCTGAACTGATATATCAGATCTGGTAGCAATACTTTTAAGACATTACAGCAAAGAAAGTATAGACAGAGACATGAAGATATTAATCCTAATATCATTTCTGGAAATTTTATTGAAGCTCTAAGTGGATTTAATGAAGTGGAGTGAGTGATAGAGAACCAATACATAATTTTGCATACCACTAAATAACATTACCATGGCATATCATGTTTATAAGGACTCAGAGGTCAGATAATTCAGTTTCCTTAACTCCAGTCTGCGGCTTATTGTATTTATGCTGAGGTTGTTATTAGAACATTACAGAAAGAAGAAAAGAAATGAGGGCAATGTGATATTCCTCACAATGTGAAATGTAGTCACTTTTTAAAGTGTGAAACTACAAATTCTTTAATGAAATGTTAGTGAAGATAGGCACTAGTTTTTTTTTCTTTTTATCAGTAGGTGACTCTGTGTCCACTTTTCCATTTTTAATTTTTTAAAAGGCTTTATTGATTGATTGATTGATTGATTGAGAGAGAATGCCCACATGTACAAGTGGGGGCAGAGGGAGAGGGAGAGAATCTCAGACTCATGCTGAGTGTGGAGCCTGATATAGGGATCAATCCCATGACCCTGAGATCATGACCTGAGATGAAATCAAGAGTTGGACCCTTAAGTGAGCCACGTAGGCACCTCCATTTTTTAATTTAAAAAATGATATGGGTATTTGAACCCCCAAAGTTTAATACTCATTTAAGTAGCAATAAATCCCCAACCTTAATTATTAATTTTACACTTTTTAATATAAGAAAAACAGAATTTCCAGAGTCTGTGGACATTTCTTAAGCAACCTGAATGAATCAGTAACTTGAATCAAATAATGATTCACATTAGGAACACCTCAGATTCCACCTCTGCCTCAATTGGCAAGTAGGTTAAGCGGAACACTTTGCAATGTAGATTGTCCTTTATCAGAAGTGATTTACTATGGAGACATTAATGACTAGGCATAAAACCAAAGCAGCATTCAGGTCAGAAAGAAGAAAAATAGTCCATGGGAAGGAATATATCACCATTGTAGAGATGCGTGTCTCCCTGATTTTCATGAATTCCATGAGATTCAATTCAGGGAGCTGGGAATCTTAAACAACAAATCATTGAAGCAATTTGAAATTGGACTATCTGGGTTCAATGGTGGGTTCTCAGTGGTAAATTACAATGATAAAAGTGAATATGTAGCTTTTTAGATTTGTATGATCAAAAGACATTTTCTAAAATATAAGGCAAAGGGATGAGTAGAAATCAATGGAAGCAAAAATTAGAACAATTTACTCCATGTTTCTGGCAAGTTCTCTTCCCCTCTATGTCCTCCAACCTAAACAAGACACTATTCACAGCTAGACTGAATGGGAGGCTCACAGATTTCAGATTTCTGTGGGGCTCCCATGAGACCACTACTCTCTGCCCCTTCCCCACTGCCCCTGGATTCTCCCTATCCTCCATGCCACAAGCTTCCTATGATTTGTTTATTCCCAAGGAGGAGGCATTAATTAGGATTGCTTACTCTCGTTCCCTAATTGACTGCCAGGACTATCTCCCCCACATTTTGCAGCTCTTTACTTCCATCATGACCAGAAGTCCATGGCTCCTGACATCCCTCTTCTCCAGGACAAATTTCTCCACATTTTCCTGGACATCTTCTAGTCTGACCTCTTACTACTCAATGAGCCCTAAACTCTTCCTTTGCGTCCATCATCAGTAAAATCTTTTATATTAGCAACCTCTTTTGTGAATTTTCTGAACACCTTCTTAAAGGTTGGTTCATTTCTTAAACTAAGATGCTTATCCTGTGAGAATATATCTTTCCATTCTGGGCCCAGACTTCACCAAATATTCAATCAACTCTTTCTTCTGAGCCCTTTAACTTTCCTCCTTAAAAACAAACAAGCAAACAAACCCAGCTCCTTTGGGGTACCTTCCCTTAGATTGTAGCACCTAACACCTTTCCTGGCACATGTATCTACTGCTCTGCTTCCTTCCTTTGATAAAGATTTTAGCCTTGGCTTATTCTCTATAGTTATAACTATGAGTGGGCTTTCCACATTGCCTGGAAATGTTGCTCCTTTTCCCTGGCCAATTGCCACCTCCACGTACGAAGGCTATTTAATGCCATCTCCTTTCTTCTCCAATCTTCTACACCTTCTCCCCAGTCCTCTCTCACAGTTACTGATTTGCTTTTTATGTGACTGAAATAATACAAACCAGAATAAAAGACCATTCTCATTTTCCCATCACCAAGTTTACCAACACAGCTGCATCGACAGCTATGTAATTTGTTCTCTTTCCCATGATAGTAGGTAAATTGTCAGAATCACTACCTCAGGCTGCAGCCATCACACAGCCACAGGTTCCCATCCCTGCTTGCCTCCAGGATTTTGTTCTTGCAGCTATTCCATTTTCCATTGATTTCCTCTTCTTGGGGCACCAGGGTGGCACCTGGGTGGCAGTTAAGTGTCTGACTCTTGGTTTCAGCTCAGGTCATGATCTCAGGGTCCTGCAAGCTTGTGCCCAGTGGGGAGTCTGCTTGAGATTTTCTCTCTCCCTCCCCCTCTGCCCTCTCTGGTGCTTTCTCTCTTCTCTCTCTCTCTCAAATAAATGAGTGAATAAATCTTTAAAAAAAAATTTCCTCCTCCCTATGAGATCATTCCTATCAGCTTACAAAGAAACATACTATAATATCTCTACCTCAAAAGATTAGAAAGAAAAACAAATATCCTTAACTGTATATGCCTGTCCAGCTACTTGGACATTTTCTAGTTCCACTTTATTAGCAGAACTCCAAATTTGCTCTTTCCTTTTCCTTTTCCTTTACCATTTAAGTCACTGTAATTCTGTGCTCACTTCGGCAGCACATATACTAAGTCACTGTAATTGTATTTCCACCTCCACCACTCTACTGAAACAACTCCTGTCAGTAAACTCCATGGGACACACACACCTTCCTTGCCAAAATGCATGCCTCAGTTCACTATCCTCCTACCTTACTTTTCCTGGCTTCTCAGACTCTGCTGGGTGGGGCTCCTGGTCATGAGATATGTGTGTGGAGTGTCTAGGAACCCCGTGATCAACTCCTTTGCTTTTCTAAGCACACTCACTCAGTAGATGATCTCATCCACAGTCCCACCCTTAAATGGCATCTAGAGGCAGCTATTTCTCAAATTTATAACTAGCCTAATACACCTCCCAAGAAGTCCAGCTTTATATATGCAACTACCATACAATATCATCTTTGGATGACTAATAGGTCCTTCTAATTTGGAATGTTTAGCATTGAACTCCCCTTCACTCAACTCTCCAGCCACCCAACTTTTCCAACAGTTTTATTGACTTTTGGCAAGAAGTTCTGAAAGCATGTAGCAACAATTAATTTTACTAGTCAAAAAAGGAATTCAAATAGAAAAAAAATTTTTTTGAAGATGACATAAAGTAGGTGCAACTTTTTTTGTGGTTTATATATTGTAACTTAGTGTTGACAACTTCTCCCATTCTGAAATCTCTTTAGTCAGAGGTTTATAGCTCTAAAAGCCCTGTTCTAAAAGAAAAAGATATGTGCTTATGGACAGTGATACAACTATTGCTAGAAGCTAACAAGTCAAGATTGCTACAGCAAATATGAGTGCTTCCCTAGGCCAAAAGCAACAGTAGCTATGTTAACAGAAGTGAAATCACAAGCATGAAGACAGCAGTAACCACACTTAACTGGGCTGTCTGGAACCTCTTATTCCTGACCTTTCACTAAATCACTTGAAAAGAACTTAGAAATGTAGATTATCTCCAATTTTCCTAAATTAACACATCAGTGAACTGCCATTGCCTTCAGAGCTCATAAAATTTCCAACGGGCATCTAAGAGTAGTCATTTTTTTTTTTTCAAGTTAACTTTAGGAAACTAGAATCAAGTTTAGAAGTCAATCCAAAGTAAGAGGCAATGATCCTGTAATTAAGGCAAAATTCAATACAGTTTTAACTAATTTACCAAGGCATAAAATGGAATCCATTTTAGAAATTTTCTTACAGGAATTTTAGGGATTTCCTTGTAGGAGAACATTCAAAATAACCCAACATCAATTTATATTTGGCTTCTATTTCCTGACTGTATTGATATTCTCACAACAGCCTACTTGAAAATGCAGTTAACAGCTAATTGTCTCTCAATATCCTTTTCCCTTCTTTCACACGGAGAGAACTTATGTGGACATATGGGTGCTTAGCACAAATTCATCTTTTCTTAGAGCCAAGCATGATCAGCTAAGTTCTACTAATGTGATGTGGGCAGAAGTGATGTGTGCCATCCTGAATCCTGCCCTTAAAATAATTGTGAGTCCTTCTTTAACCCCCTTCTCCCTCCTCCAAGCTGGGAGATTGTCAGATCATCTTCAACCTACAAGTAGACACCACATGTGGAGGATGATGGAACTGTCTACCAGCCCAAGACAGCTTAGTTCCCACTGGACTGTGACACGAGGCAGAGAAACAAACATCTTTTTTAGTTCACTGAACTTCAGGGTTTTGTTGTTATAGAAGCTAAGTCTGTTCTCTAATTTGGATAGTTTGATATAAATACTTAACACAGAAACAATACAGAACAATAAAATAAATTACGAGAATACACTATATTCATATAAAGTAATATCAGATGTTAATTTAAAATTACCTTTATATGTAGTTTAGTAGAGTGGAAAAATAATCATGTAACAGGTTAGTGGAACTATTTAGGACATAGAAATATTTATGAAGAATGATCTCAAGTATAAAACAGTGCTTTGAAAAAGTGTCTGGAAGGAAATATGCCAAAAGGACACCTGGGTTTATCTCTGAAATTAGTATTATGGGTGCTTTTTACCTCTACATCTTTAAAACTTTTCCTGTGCTTCCCAGTTTACAATTTAGCACAAATTCAGTTTTTCTTAGAGCCAAGCATGACCAACTAAGTTCTACTAAGGTGATATGGGCAGAAGTGATATTAGTTATTATTTTTATAACCTCCAAGAAATTATACCAAACAGTAATATGCATAACTGTCCCTGCACTAGTGTTTTTTTGTACCAACTATCCATGAATAGAAGAGATGGCCCCTGCAATGAAACTTCTACCCACACCTTTTAATGGCATATACACTGCTAACCTCCTAACTTAACCCAACCAATGTATCTACTTCTATATTTTACTTCTGAATCTCTGAGGATGTAAAAGTACATTAAAAGATCTACTTGGGTCAGGAATAATCCCATAGGATAACCTACACATACCTATGGTTTCCTATAGTTCAGATAATATGCCGTCTACATAAATAATGTCTGGCAGTTAAGGAAATAACTAAGAATAACTCCTATCAATCTCTTAAAGACAGAATGCCGTATAGCATTATGTTTTACCAGTTTAAAAGTACAAATAAAACAGCATACCTGCCATTTGCAATATTTTTTACATGGAGGGCAGTTACTTTCCCAAATCCTCTGGACTGCCTCTCTCTCTCTATCCCAGCCAGAACATTCCTTGAAAAACCAAACCCGTAGCTCTCCTCTCTCACTTACCTCTTTCTTTCTATTTGTGTTCTTATTCTAAGTGAAAACTGGATATTTCTAATGAAAATCGTTCATCTTTTCATCATAAGTCCTATCTTTTTCATCTTTCCTTTGTTTCTACAACACGAAATCCCAAGAAACAGTTTGCCATGATAGAAAATTATTTTCAGGCCTTGGTGCTGCTAATGAGTTTCATGTTTTACCTCATTCAGTCTCAGGTACTGAATAGCTCCATCATTCAATCTTAGCCCCATCAAATTCTCTTTTCCTGATGCCCTGATTAATTATATCAATCAACATAAATTCACAGTGAAAGGCTTTTTATCCTATATAGCATCTGATCATCGATAGTGCTT
The DNA here is from genome assembly GCA_004024625.1 of Mellivora capensis. Taxonomy (NCBI): domain Eukaryota; kingdom Metazoa; phylum Chordata; class Mammalia; order Carnivora; family Mustelidae; genus Mellivora; species Mellivora capensis. Next base: position 72,747 of record PISX010007336.1, on the reverse strand, counting down.
ACAGCATGTTGAGAAGGATTCTGAGGTTTCACCCTTGGCACAAGAGGGTTATAAAATGGTATGAGAGAAATCTGTCATAATCTTAGGTAAGAATGTTGGTCAAATGGCTTCCATTACTGATCCAGAGAAAACTTTTATAATGGTTATAAATATTAGCAAATAAAATATTCCTAAGTAACAAAGACTTTCATGTACAAATTTTTTTCATCTACTTTGGACTCATAATGTGAAAATAAACAATTTTCTCTCAAATCCAAGTATTTACTGTAACACATCCTCTGTATATATTTTTAGCTTATATCCAGGAAACAATTCAAATTTCTATTATATAATAAAGTATGGCTATTATCTAATTTGTGGTTCTTTTTCAATTGTATATGAGAAATATGCACTACCCATTCACCAAATTAAATAAATAAAAACCCATATACCAATTTACCCTCTTCTCTGTGCTATAACAATGGTATCTCTAATGCTTGTATAAAAGCAGTCAAATATGTCAGAGCTAAAATGTTCTCTTTTGTTGAACAGCAAATGATATGGGAGGGGAACGAAGAAAGAGGGTATAGGACCTTTGTTGAGTCTCAGGTGGAGACATAATGTAAGTCAGCCAGCTGCTTTTAGAATAGCAGAGTGACATGGATAAATGGCTGGAAAATGCAGGGATAATAAAAGATATTCTCTCCTTTGCTCCCTTAAGTCAAACTGTTGTATGAACTATCAGAACACCTTGCTAATTACTAGCTACATCTGCTTAAATCCATAAAACTATTAGGGCAAAAACATTCCCTTTTACATTTTTGAAATGTTGGTTTTTAAACTCCTTCAGGTAAGGGGCTTAGACAAATTTTTATAACATGCTAATGTTACTATTAACTCAAAATATGAGTATCTGATGTATTCTTAAGGTAATGAGGTCTATTTGTAATTTTCTGTTAACTATCTTATCCTTTCTTGCTAACATGGCAGGCCTGACAATCAACAGAGAGAGAACTTGTCATGCTGAAGATAAGAATCTGAATATCACAATAAAGTCACATAAATACCACTCGAAAGTATTTTTTTAAAAGAAGAAATCTAAGAAAGTTCTATTTTATTAATATAGTAGAATACAATGCTTATTAAAAATGTAAAACATCATGTGAAAAAAAAAAAACCTAAGAAGCATGTTTCAATATCATACTTCCTACAAAGCAAGTTACAGTTCTCGAATTCTGAAGTTCTGAATTCGAATTCTGAAGTTCTGAAATTTTAGGCACTTCATATATGATGAATACATTAAAATAAGAATGACAATAGTACAGCACACGGAGGGGAGGCCTGCCATAAACTTATCAGTAATCTGGAACAGTAATGCAAATGCCTTCAGCACACTGTTGAGATCCAATAAAGGGGGTGGTATAGGAAAATGAAGAAAAAGTGTGCTCTGACTTTTAGGAGGAAGGGGAGGGCAAGATAGATTAACTCTCAACTTTGATGAAAGATTATAAACATCAAAAAATGTGTTGTAAATTTATGAGCAATTATTAGATACATAACTTCAGAATCTTTAGAGGGAAAAACCAGAATAAGTTGTTCTATTTTTTAAAAGGCAAAAAGAAGCAACAAAAAGGGATCACGAATATAAAAAACAAATGCAAGGAATGCATACAAAGTGTTTGCAATCACAATAAAGGTGAGTAAATAAAATAAGTTTCTATGGATTTCTCAGTCTGAGTAAGTATCCCTACACTGTCTGTTAGAGTAATGCTCAGCAAAATGGCAAATACAAGTTGAAAACGATGGGACAGATAAAAGTTTACCAGGTAAGTGCTAATAAAAAGAAAGCAGTTTTAGCAATCTAAATATCAAATCAAATCAAATGAAAGAGAAAGAGCATTAGAGTAAAAAAATAGTTTTATAAAAAGCAAGGTGAAATGGGGTGACCATAAATGGGATGGTTGGTCTTATACTCTCCTATCAACAACGGACAGACCAAATGGAGAGAAAAATAATCAAGAGAATGCTCATATGTCCCAGTTTGATTGATGGTCCCAGCTGATGACTATGCTTCCTAAGTAGTTATCAACAGCATCCCCTTTCCTACTAAAATGTTCCAAGTTGGACATAAATTATTATTAATTAAGGATAGAGTGGGCTTCAGTAATACAATCAATAGGTTCATTCCTGTCTTCCTCTCTCTCTCTTCCTTGATAATACCACCATCAACAACTGCCATGTTGGTCTCTCTGCAGCCTTGTTCTATAAGATACTTGTCAAAAGGCTCCTTCTCCTCACTGACTTCATAGTTTCATTATCCTCTCCTCAGAGATCAATGCTCTGGAATCGATCTAAAGTAATCTAAATTAATCTAAAATAGCCCCTGCGATTACTTGCCCCCCATCACATCTCCCTGCTACGTTTCTCTCGGAGCATTTATCATCACTGGGTAGCATCCTATTGATGTAGGTTTGTACCTCTTTAGCCTTCCCTCGTCCTCCTAGGACGTCAGCTCCAGCAGCTTGGGGCCTTGGTGACTCTTCTCTCTGCTGTATTTTAAGTATCTGCTACCCAAAGGTGCTCAGTTGGAAAAATGTACATATTTTTGCTGTTGAGATTAATCATCACGGGAAGAATACCTATTCAAATTTATAGAATGGGACTAAAGCAGTGTTTAAGGGGAAAACTTTAATAGTTCAATACCTACAGAAGAAGCTAGGAACCAGACAAAAATTGACACCCAAAGATGTCTAAATCCAGACAGTTTACAAGGTGAGGTTCATATAGGAACAAATACTCCCTACCTGAAATAAACTGCTCCAAATCACCAAAAAAGGTAGTGTCTTAGCATGATAGCAGTTTTAAAAACAGACGAAGAGTAGTGAGAACAATAGCATGATATAAATTATTTTAAGAATCTTAGTACCATATTGGTATATGAAGTTCAGTTATACATTAGGAGAGCAAACATAGTGGTGAAGCAGGTTTTTTCCAAAAATACCATAACAGTATAGTTAACAGGACAGTTAACAACAGTATATACGGGGGCACCGGGGTGGCTCAGTGGGTTGAGCCTCTGCCTTCGGCTCAGGTCATGATCCCAGGGTCCTGGGATCGAGCCCTGCATTGGGTTCTCTGCTCGGCGGGGAGCCTGCTTCCCCCTCTCTCTCTGCTTACTTGTGATCTCTCTCTCTCTCTCTGTGTCAAATGAATAAATAAAATCTTAAAAAAAAAACAGTATATACATGGGTAGATTGAAATAGTATTAATAAATCAAAAGAAGAAGGCTTTTAGTGGTAATAATGGTGATGATTTTTCAGCTCTTAAAAAACTACTTGATAAAATATAACACCAATTCCTGACATAAACTCTCTATGAATAGGAGAAACTTCCTATGAAAAGATCTATGTATAAAAAATCAACGGCAAACATATTTACTGATGAAACATGAGAAAAATTCCCAATGCAATCAAGAAAATGTAAAAGATGCCCATTACTACTACTACTACTACTCAAAATTAAAGTGGAAATTCTATCCAAGACAGTTAGAGAAGGGGAGAAAACATTTTTAAAAAATGTTTGCAGGTAAGGGGCACCTGGGTGGCTCAGTAGGTTGAAGCCTCTGCTTTCGGCTCAGGTCATGGTCTCAGGGTCCTGGGATCAAGCCCTGCATCAGGCTCTCTGCTCAGCGGGGAGCCTGCTTCCTCCTCTCTCTCTACCTGCCTCTCTGCCTATTTGTAATCTCTGTCTATCAAATAAAAATAAATAAAATCTTTTAAAAAATGTTTGCAGGTAATACGGTTGGTAAAAAAAAAAAAATCCAAGATAATCAACTATGAAACAATTAGAACTAATAAGAGAGTAAAATCGGTATTTAAAAATTCAATAGCTTTATATCTGAAATAATGAATTAAAGTGTAAAGGTAAAATAAATCCCTTCAGTAGTTCAAGAAATATGTAATGCCTATAAACAAACCACACATGACATGTCAAAAACTTCTATCGAAAAAAAATTTTTTTTTAAACCCAAAAAACTTCTGAAGTAAATCCTCAAGTTTTTCCAACAGAAATAAAAGAAGACCAGGATATATGGAAAGAGACATACAATTTTTCTGACTACCATATTGAAAAGATGTTAGTACATCCATATTTATTTGAAAATATGATGTACTCCCAATTAAATTCCCATTATGGAATTCAAGAAGATAATTCTCTAGATTATCTGAAGGATAAAATAGACTAGAATAACCTCCATTTATAAAGAAGAGTTGGCCCATCAGATATCAGTACTGATGGACTACAAAGATACAGTAATTTGGATAGTGTAGTACTAGTTTAAAAATAGCCGAAGTACTAATGAAAAAGAAGAAAGTTGAAAAAGAGATCCATATATGTATATGGATGAACTTCAGTTCGTGAAAAGTGGTGGCATTTCAGATCAATTAAGAAACCATTGACTATTCCAAGACCTGTGTTTAGACAACTAAATTGTTTCTTAAGAATATAAGCATCATAGGATAATACATAATTTGTATTATTACAGTCTTGGGTAGGGAAGTCCTTCCTTAAAAAAACAAACATGAATTCATAAAGGAAAATGTCGACAAATTTGTTTATTTATAAATTTAAATTTCTCCACCATAAGAGAGACTAAAGAAAATAAATAATGCCACAGTGAGAGAAAAATAGTTCAACTGAACAAAAGGAATACTTGTAAAAAGGAAATATAAATACCAAAAAGAAAAGATATTATGTCACTAATAAATGCAATGTAAAACAATGAGTTATCACTTTTTACCAGACTAGCAAAACATTAAAAAAAAAATCAATCACATGCACTGGTGGCCAGTGGGGGAAGAACATAGCACACTCTAGCTCTGAATGTAACTTCACTTGGGTAAACCGTTTTAGAGGAAAGGTTAGTAGTGTCAGTGAAATTCCACTTCTAGGAATCCATTCCAGAAAAAAAAAAAAAAGTTGGCCATGAATGTGAAGAAGGTTGTCCAAGGAAGGCAAATTCATGCTTGTTTGTTTGTTTAAAAAGTCTAAAATCAAGTAATATACCAATCAGTAAGGGAATGATTTTACAAACTGTTGGCATATATTTGTGGCTTATTTAGGCAACCATTAAAAACTAGAAAGGGCCATATATTCAGGAATAAAAATATTGCCAGGATAAATGAAGCAAAACAAAAAAGTATTACTTCACAGTCCATTTTATGTTAGATGTGTGTGTGTGTGTGTGTGTGTGTGTGTGTAATTTTGAGGAAGAGGATGGGAGAGGAACTGTTAGAGGAGTGAAGATGATTTGAGGTTGTAACTTCTGTATTTAAAATTTTAACACAAGAATGCATTCATGTGCTGTCTGTATAATTAGAATACAAAATTCTGGTATTTCGTAGGCAGGAGTTAAAGATGCTTGGTTTTCTGCCCATGTGTGTGGGACAGTGTCTCACAACTAAGAATTGTTCTGACCTTTCATGCTCTTAACCACATTATTTTTAGTCTTTCATAGGATTACCATAGTAAGAATAATTTTCTCTACAAAAATGTTATTTTAAAATACTAATTTAACTGATTGGCAAGTAGGCCTCAATACTACAGAACAGGGTTGAAAACACAGGTATGGTACCAGAATACCTAGGTTCAAATCCCACGTCTTCCATTCTTCTTGTATGACCTATGACCTCTCACCTGTAAAACAGGAACTGTTCTGAAAATGAAATGATTTAACATGTGTAAAGCACTTACAAACAGTGTCCAGCATACAGTAAGCACTATGCAAATGTTAGTGGTTCTTGTTAATGCTGAAGGCATATATCTGCAAAATCATCTACTTTACTCTTCCATCAAGAAAAAAATTAGTTTCTCTTTTCCACAAACTGTGTATCTTGGCCCAACTATTCTCAATATGTCTTTCTCAATTCTATATTACCCTGTATTTCCCTTTCCATATTCCCTTTTGTTTTCGATAGTGTTTCAGTCCATCCAATTATAACTCAAAAATTTCTTTGTTGTTGTCATCGTTGTTGACCTCTGTCTTAGAGAACATATACAAAGGTTGGAAGATATATTTCCTCCTTTCCTTCTTTTTTTTAAAATCCTCAAGTGTTTTTGATTTTCTAACATGTTGGATATTGAGGACAATAAGAGCTCAAAAGATAGGTCAGATTCCCATCAGTATAGATGGTTCAGAGCATACTACTGCCAAAATTCCAGTAAAGTAAATATGCAGCTCAGTAACTTGAAAAGTACTTTAACCAATGAAATTTTGCTGTAATCTGAAGAAAATACCTAGTCTATTCATCTACTCCAAAGCAGGCGGTGGGTCCTTTTACAATGTGGTAAACGGAGGTCAAGGGTGCTTGATGTCCTACAATACACTTGGCTCGCTTCCCATGAGTTGCCTCAAGTCTTGTAAGACCTTTAAATGTTCCCTGGGATATCCATCTATGTGAAAAACCTGTTCACCATATTCTGCACCTATAACCTAAAAAAACCCCACAAAGTAGTTTTTATATAGTTACCATAGGACTTGAGGGAACCTTGTACTCTTTTGGGAAATTTACCAAGTCTTCTTCACTGTTCTGGAAAATCATATCACCCTACCAACAACCGTTCCGCTAGCACTCTTTGAGTCATCAATCAAATATGTCTGCGTCAACACCAACATATCACAATCTGTGTCTGTCACTATTGCTTCCATGGTGATCTATGAGCTGGTGCAAGTCTCTTCGTAGTTTATTACACTTCTTCTGTGGTGAGGTCTGAGTACTCACATGTTGAAATACATATCATTTTTTTCCCCACAGGAATCCATTCATTTATTCAATTATTTTTTCAGAAGTACCCCTTGCATGTCTGTTCTATTAAAGACTTTTTGATAGATGTATCACTTTCTTAGCATTGCCTTTGATTCATTACCTAACAAGACACACTTCAAGAGGGCAATGAAATACATACCATTTTATTCTAAATTATTTTCCCTTAATTTCTCCTTTATGTTTTACTTAGAGGAGTACATGGATATTTTGTTTTAGTCATGTGTAAATACGGTTGTATTATCTATTGAGTTTTATCTCAGGAGAGTGTAAGGCATGATAAGACATTTGTTTTAAAGAGAGGATTTGGGGGGGTGCCTGGGTGGCTTAGTGGGTTAAAGCCTCTGCCTTCGTCTCAGGTCATGATCCCAGGGTCCTGGGATCGAGCCCCATGTCTGGCTCTCTGCTCAGCGAGGAGCCTGCTTTCCTTCCTCTCTCTCTGCCTGCCTCTCTGCCTACTTGTGATCTCTGTCTGTCAAATAAATAAATAAAATCTTTAAAAAAAAAAGAGAGAGGTTTTGGGTTTGACAGACTAAAATTTGAGGTTACTCAAATTGGAGGTCAGACCGGCCACTTAACTGGAAAGACGAGAGCTAGGGTTCAGTGAGGTTCATTTTTGCTTTACACCAGAGAAACAGAGAATGAAGAATTTAAAGGTGGAAGTAATTCAGAGTGACCCAATGCAACCTCTTCCTTTGACACATGAAGAAGCAGAACCAAGGGATAGGACAAATATCAAATGCTAGTTAGTGGGTGGACCTTGGATCAAACCTCAAAACCAGTGACAATTTTTTGGATAATCCTTTTAGAACACCACACTGCCCTCTAAAAGAGAGAGGGAATCAGGGTTGATAAAAATGGAGAAGATAAAAACAGAATGGGCAAGCCAGCAATTCCAACCCCGGCAGTTCTTTTGGTGACTGATCTGTTAACCAGTAATATTTAATTCTTAGCCATTAAGGTTTGCTTGTAGCCAAGAGGTAAGTGATGAAGGACGTGTAAGAATAAAAGGACATTGGGGAAAAATGGAAAAGTCAGTTCTGGAAACACTGACACATATAATTTGTATTATTTTTCCATAACTGATATGAGAATCAACTATCATTATTTTCACCTTCTCTTTTAATTATAGATGGTTAATACGAAATTTGTTGTGAGGGTCTTCACCTACTGGGTACTTGAGATTACAATGAAGACCAGCTTTCTGCACAATGTCTCACAGGAAACATTTGGTGCTTATAATTGGTTAAAATGTAAAGTCTGGTATGGAAAACCTTAAACAAAGTACTTCTCATTGGAGATTGTTGAAATTCCACTTCCTGAGCATGCCAGCAAGAATGCAAATTTTGGTGGAATGGGAGAAGAGAGAAAGGGGCTGCAACAACACTGATCTGTTTGTAATGGTATCCTTAGGGCCAAAGCCAATATCTCAACCTGAGAGGCACTCAAATGTTCACAAGGGGGAACAAGGGAAGGGAGGTAGGAAGAAGTTAGGAATGAATCCATTCTTGGACCCTCTTCTAATATTGAAATGCCCTTATAGAAGGGATAATATATTTTTTTTCCCAGGACTTTTGTGTGACTGCATTTAACAGATCTTACTGTTCCGGCTGTAACAGCAAGGTAAGTGTGGATCTGGTGTGGCCTTCATCTTGTTTGCTTGCTTACCGAAGGCGTACACTGTTGTGATTCAACAAGGCCTTATAGCTGAAGCTTTTCTCCAGAAGAAAAATATTCTCTTCAAGCATGATTTAATTAATTCTCTACTAAGGATGTGCTTTTGAAGTCCCTTCTGTTCCCACTCTAAGCTAAGGAAACAGAGTTTCAAATGGTTAAGGTCTTAGAAGACTGATAATGAAGCAAATCTATAGTCTCTTTAAAATTCATTCATTTCTCAAAGCCATTTAAATTGCTCCTGCAGAATCTGAGCAAAAACGTCTCACCAAATTTAAGGAACACAGAACAGTTAAAGCCCGGGCTTATTTTTAGAACAACTGTCAGCAGATTTTCATCTGTATCATAAAGTGCCTCCATCAAGATCTTTTAATAGAATATCCAGAAGCGTGTCAGGTATTTACATAGTGAACATATATTTTATTTCTTGTGTGGTTTGGGCATTTACCACATACATTTTTCAGATTTCTCTTTCTCTCTCATCATAATGATCTCTGTGTGTGTATGCTTCTTCCTTGAGAAAAGGACTGAGTTTTCAGAATATAGGGACTGCCGATGAGTCATTGCATTACAACACAGCAACTCAAGACTTTGAAGGCCTTTCCACAGAGGGGCATACTAAAAGGTTCTTTTAGCCGTTCTTACTGGTGGATGCTTGTCCTCTGGTCCCAGTTACACATATTCAAGAGCTACTCTCCAGAGTAGCTTGAATCAATTGCTGGTACTTAATCGCTGTGAAAGATGGCAGGTAGAGAGGCCACTACACTTGGCAGGCATCGTCACGTTCTGCACTGTGCATTTTGATCAATGAGACTGTGAGTCTGTTTTCAATAGCCAGATTTGGGGAGAACAAAAACCTATCATTTTCCTCACCCCCCAAAGTCTTCTACATTATTTAATGAGCAAAAATGTCCTATATTCCTGCATTATAGTATTATAGAGTGGTGAGAGCTCAACGTCTTGGGTTAGTCTGTGTGGATTTTAATCTCGGCTCTAACACTTAGCTACTACATAAACTTGAGCCTCTATTTCCTCATCAGTAACAGGCAGTTGATAATGATATCAAATTTACTGGGTTATTTAAGGCTTAAATGGGTTTACACATGTATAAAGTGCTTAGAAAAGCATCTGGCATGTTACAGGCAAATAAACAATTTTTTTAAATGTTTAAATTCCATTGCTTATCTTTGATTTCACTTTCTATAAGGGGCAGAGACTTAACACTGCAGTTGCCATTGATGTGATAAGCCTTGGATTCACCATATCCAAAACAGAACTCATCATCTCCCTCTCCCGTGTGTGTCCCCCAAACCTGCTCCTTCTATTCTATTCCCCCAAACCTACTCCTCCTCTCTGGCTAAGGGTGTAGTCAATTCCCTGTTATACAAGCTAGAAAACTCAAAGACCTCTTCATTCCCTTTATTCCCTCTCCTTGAATCTCAAACTCAAGAAGTCACCAAATTTCGTCCAAATTGCATCTTCAATATCCTGCTTCAGGATTTTCCTTCGTCCTCCCACGGAAACTACTAAAGCTCTCCTTATGTCCAACTACTCTCCCCTTTCCGATCCATCCTATGCACGATCACCAAATTTCTCCTTCTAAAATACAACCCTGACCACGTGGCTTCTACTTTTTTCATGTGTTCATTCTGTGAATATATATAAAGTAAAAATCACTTGCTTCCTATTGTACTAGCTAGATCCTGATGATACAGAAACCGATGGCTCCTGCTCTCAAAGGGCTTACAACCTAGCAGCACAATAGATGAGTGAGTAGGGAATTTTAACACAGTGTGATCCTACTACACTTTTTTGTGGTTTGCATAAGGTTCTAAGACATTAGGGAAGAAGTAGTAACATGGACTAGGGAGAGGGGTATAAAAAAGGCTTCCCTTTAAGGTGTTAATTGCTGAAATCATCATCATCCTCCTCCTTCTCCTCCTCAATTGTTTCCTATGGCAGATGGTAGATTCCAAACAGTCTGGCGTTCATGCCCTCCATAAAGCAGCCTTGGGTGAACCTTCCAGCAGCTTCCCACCCTCTACAATCCAGGCAACATTTTTTTTTTTTTTTCAGTTCCTCAAAGGAGCCCAAGTACCAGCACTTTTGTTTTCATGTCTTTGCTCATTTAGTTCTTTCAGCCTAGAATGGCCTTCTATCCCTGGATCATTTTTCAAAGACCAGCTTACATGATCCCTCCTCCTCAGTGAAGTCTGTTAAAATGCCCTAGTCAGAAAAAACCTATTTTCCCTCTCCTCCCTCACATTACTTCACGCTTCCATTAGTGCTTCTCCCAGTCTGCCCTGTTTTCCAGTAAAAGTATGCACGTGTCTTTTTCTTCCCCTGGACTGTGCACTAAAGAAAGCTGGTGCCATGTCTCATTCATCTTTCTGCTCCCCGGAGGGGCTTTTACAATAACCGACACCTAGGAGTTGCTCAGTATATGCTTGCTGAATTAAATTAAATTAAACGGTTGAGAAGGCATTTTTACTCTTCGTGATCTTTGGGCACTTCCCTGAAAGGCCCTTTCTATTCAAAGGAGTTAACCTTTTGTCTGAAGATTTTCTTTTTTTTTTTTTTTTCCAACTCTGAGGAAGAGGATTTTTAACAGGATTTAACAGGATTTAAGAGGAAAAACTTCCACTTAGCTATTTTAAAATCATGTGGAGACAAAGTATTACCCTTCTATGTTTCAGGGCTTTACAGAATGCTTCTGAAAAAATTCTCTACACCTGAAGCCAGAAATGGTTTAGACGTCTTACCTGGTTGAACAGAGAACAATGAATGGATTTTAGATTAATTCAAAAAACTGCACTGAAACTGAGGTATTCCACTACTTTGTATTTTCTGACTACAAAGTCTTAATTATTAAACATTTTGTGTTTGTGTATGCAGAGTTGAATAATTTACATAAAATACAGTCTAATGAATGAAGTAATAGTGAAAAAAGGGTAGAAAGTTATAAGCTGGATATAAGTGCAAATAAAAGGAGTGCAAAATACTTTTGTTGTCACTTACTTATAGCATAGTTTTAAAATTTTCAAGGAAAAAAATAGCTTATTTAATCACATCTTCATAATGCTAGTGCAATAGAAAGTCCTAGCCAGTCTTCAGTGCTTGGGAGAGATGAGGAAACAAAGCTTGGCTTAAACTCACACAGCTAATGAAAGCTAGACTAGAGTCTTCCTCCCTTGGCCATCAGTCCTCTGCTTGTCTCACTGGTGTTAGGCCTTGATACCTTCATTAAAGCATCATAAAATACACTCAAGAGTGGAATACACCATTTATAAGCTGAGCAAGAGATTCCAGCAAAACCATGTTTCTTATGTGTCCTTCACTTCTTAATACCATGTTCCCATTCAGACTAATCTTTTGATCTAAGTAACTGTATAATTACCTCTACCTCACATCAATGGTTTTCCAGAAGCCACTATAATTTTAAAGCATTAGAAAAATAAATTCCCCAGGTTCTAGCTACTGAATGATTGCACAGAAATGTCCAGTTGGACATTGGATACAAGCTGTGGATTGTGTTCTGGAAGTGTAGGTCAGGGTGGAGTGGAGGCCTCCAGGGGCTGCTGATAGATTAGGAGAAGGCATTCCCTGATTCCTGGGTAACCAGGACAAAGATCTTCTGTTCTATACTTTCATTGTCAGCTGTGCTTCTAGAAGGAGGACAAGCAGAGTGGCTAAGAGCAGTGTGCTGTATCAGACAGCTTGAGCTTGAACTCTGACTCTACTATTTAGTGCGATTTCAATCTCTATTAGTAAAATTGGGTTAAAAATAGTCATCTTCTTCCTCATGTCATTACATGGCTTAAATGATATGATGTGTGCCAAAGTGGTTAGCAAAGATTTTTGGCACATCATAAATCCCCCCAAATTTAGTGATCATTATTATTTGTGGTAGCCTAGAATTATTAATTTTGCTTTTCCACCTATGAAAACAGGAAGCAGAGATGGGGGCTGGCATGGGAATGGAGGCAGGGTGACTGAAGAAAAGGAAGGGTATTCAGGAGAAGAAACCGGAAGTGATTTTGGAGACAGATTCCCAAGTGAGAAATATTCCACAGTTTCATCCTGATCTCAGAATGATTTCCTTTTTCTTGAAGGAGAACAAAAAAGAACTGGAGTGAAAGTCAGGGGTTCCCTTACTGCTGGAGCAAGAATACAAGAAGATGAGGAATAAATGGTCCATCTTAACAACTTGGCATTTTCCTTCAAATGTCATCATTCTTTCCATCTTGAATAAAGAGAGATTAGCTCTGATAAAAATGTTCCTCCCTCTCCCTCTGAGCATCAGGCTCGGAAATGACCACTGTGGGAGTATGCTCTGCTCCAGAAGACTGTGGGCTTCCAGACCAGTTTACCCTCCACCCACCGTGAATAAGAGGACCAGTCGGCACCATCAAGTACTTTCCCTAGGGCAACGTGGCTTAGAGGGATCTCAACATCTCCTGCCGCCATTCATAATCTCAAAGAATGAAAAGGACATGCTAGCATTCTATCTACTCATTGAAATAAGGAAAGCCCTCATAATAATGTTTATTAACAATATCTGTGTGACGTGGTGTTTCTTAAGTGCTACCAAAACCTTGATTGAGAGAAACTAGCCAAGAAGGACTTTCTGAAGCACACAGTCTCACATCCCCTTTTTCGGAATACTCTTAGCTCTGCCCTGGAAACCCACCTCTGAGAGAATCATGAATTTATACTGCACTATGGTGACTTTTATAAAGTCGTTTTTGTTAAAGTGCGATCTGGCACGATAACATCAGCATATATTAAGAGACAGCCCAAGGGAAAAAAACCTATAAAACATGTAACTGTATGAAAATAGTTGCAGATTTTGTACTTTACAGTACACAATGACCACTTTGTGACTATCCACAGGGGAAATGTCTATCATTTCCTAGTCTGTAGCAGTTGGCCTTCTGCTAAGCAACCGGTTTTTCGCTGATGGACACTCTACTCATTATGTGCACTCCTTTGCACTGGATGCTGAGAAATTTGAGCCAAACTTAATCTCTAAAAATATGTCTAATAAAAAACCTCTAAAATTATTAGATATATTTTTAGGTTCTTTTGGAGTTCTTTCACTTTTCTGCCATGATATTGTTTTTGCCTTTTTTTTCTCACCGTTAAAATTTTATTTTACATTGCTGTCCTGTATGTTGACTTCAGTTATACTCTCACTTCATAAATCATGAATGAATGAATGAGTGGATCTGTACTTCTGATGATGAAGTTGTACCATGATACTTAATAGGATAAAGAGCAGAGGGCCCAGCAATGTATGCAAAAATGTAGAGTTCTAAAAATTCACGTGACAAGGATTCTAGAAGGAGACAGTCCTTAGTGTAGATTCAACTGTTCAAATGTGTTGGATTCTTTAGGCCTTTTCCTCATGGTGACATGATGGCTGCTGCAGCTCCATGAATTGTCAATCAAGCAGAATGAAAGGAAAGGGAGCAGGCAAAGCCAGTGGACAACCACCTGCATTTCAGTGGGCAAGGCTGTGTCACACTGGCATCCACAAGGGAGACTAGAAAAGACACTCTATAACATTTCCAATTTATAAAGCAGGAGAAGGCAAATGAGTAGGGTTGGGATTAGGTACTGGTATGTCAACATAAATTGTGTCACAGACAACAAGCATGGAGATATAGCAATTCATTAAAATGACTCTAAACTTTCAATCATCAGTTTGGGTCCCAATATCTCCCTATTTTTTACTTTTTCAAAGACAATATAAGCTCATGTTTAAGCACTTACATAACGGGTGGTTGTTTAAGGGATACAATACAGCCTGGTGATGGAGAGATATTTTTTTCTAGACAACTTAGCAGGTCCTGTGCCCTGTGAGACTGATCTCATTATGGAACATGGCACCAATGCATTAGTTCTGGGTTTTGCTTTTCTCTCAGAAAAGCAGTCAACCTAAAACTTTTTCAGTGACCCAGAGTATAAATAATCGTGTACTTAGTTGTATCTAAGTCAGGAAGAATATATGAATATACTTGGTGCTCCTTTTGTTTTTAGTCCAACTCTCCCATTCTATTCTGTAGCCCCACCTTGGTGTTATATGAGTTGCTATGAATAACCCATGACTGTTCATCTGTATGGAGTACGCACTACCAGCTGGCTTTGCAATTCTAAAATTTTAAGTGGAGGGGCGCCTGGGCGGCTCTGTCAGTTAAGCATCTGCCTTTGGCTCAGATCATGATCTCAGGGTCCTGGGATGAAGTCCTGCATCAGGATCCCTGCTCAGTGGGTAGTCTTCTTCTCCCTTTCCCTTGGCCCCTCCCCCAACTTGTGTTTCTTTTCTCTCTCTCTCTTTTTCTCTCAGATAAATAAATAAAATCTTCAAAAAATTTTTAAATTTTAAATGGCACCAACTCCAAGCTACGAAGCTAATGCTCTTCTTCAGTTCCAAGTAACTCTGACAATCAATTCTAATGGATTTGGCAGAAGTTCTCCGAACTCAGTTGATTTTTCTAATTCCAAGGTCTTGTTCAACACTTAATAGTTGTACAGGAAATCCAGGTTTCAAGGGCATGTTTTCATAGCAACCATGTATTAGAAACATATGGGTTTTTAAGACATAGCATAGAGATTCTTTAAAAGAGGAAATAAAAAATAGAATTAAATAATGAATCAATCACAATAGCTGGTATATTAACATTCTTGGGTACTCTAAAAAGAGAAAACACTCGTCTTACAAATCCTCTGCTAAAGTGCGTGGAAAAGCACTTTGACTGGACAACAGCTGTCCAAACTAACTTCAAGGAGGAATTTCCAGAGAAATTCCCCAAATTCATGACTTTGTTGAGCTTAACACAGACTCAAGAAAAGCTTGGAATTTTGTTTAACTGCAGTATGTAGAGTTATTTATTATGGCTTGGTTGTTTAAGGAACAGTTTAATAACTAAAACTCGGGGGTTCCAATCTGTCTTACCAGTGTTTTTCTCTAACCTTATATGAGGCATTTGATTCTTTTTTTTTTTTTTAAAGATTTTTATTTATTTATTTGTCAGAGAGAGCGAGTGAGCAAGCAAGCACAGGCAGACAGAGAGGCAGGCAGAGACAGAGAGAGAAGCAGGCTCCCTGCTGAGTAAGGAGCCCGATGTGGGACTCGATCCCAGGACGCTGGGATCATGACCTGAGCCAAAGGCAGCTGCTCAACTGACTGAGCCACCCAGGCATCCCGAGGCATTTGATTCTACAGAATTACTTTCCCAGGCTCTTATTTTTGTTTTGTAGAGTAAAAATAGCTTTAAAAAATGGTAGATCAAATATACAAGTCATGAAAGGGGAGAAATGAAACTAGTAACAATGTGTCTTCATTCTAAATATAGACTTGTTTTGCCACTTAAATGATTTCACCTTTTTTGTAGGAGGCAAAGGGCCTTGGATGAAAACAAAATGAAACACTATCTTTTTTCACTGAGGTTTCTGTCTGCGTCTAGAATGTCTACTATTTGTCCCTTCGATAGCTTAGCTGGTAGAGCAGAGGACTGTAGAATATCTATTAAAATGCCATTCTTTATTAACTATTGGCAGCACTGGGCGAACCCCTTAAAATACTCTTTTGTATAAGAAAAAAGAAAGATAAGAAATCTCTTTCTTGATGAGTAGACAATTCTCCTTGGTTTGTGGGAAGTACTATTCGACAAAAAGAATCTGACTAAATGACTTTTTGAGTTCTGTGTAATCAGCCTAAGCAGAAAGAACTTATCTACTATATCTGAGTATGCCAATAGGCACACACATCCCCACCATGTTTCCCTGTATGCAGGTATCTTTGTGTTTACAATAAGGGGAGGGGTTACAGAAAGGACTGGTGTCGAAAGAGAAGGGAATGAAAAAAAATGGTGGCCAAATCCTTTAAAAAGGTGGCCAAATCCTTTTTTTCTCCTGCTGAGAAAAACAGCAGGAGAAGTATGCAGTGTCTTCCATGAAATTCTGCCCGAAATTTCAGTGTCTGTGTCTTTTTGGTGGGGCCAACAGATCATCCTGGTGCCCCCTGCAGGTGAAAGCCACATATGCTTGTAAGATAACGTATTTTAACCTTAAACAAAAAAGCGTGAAGAAAAGAAACAACCTCTCTAGAAATAGTTTCTCTTCTCTTATTCATTGAGAAAAACAGCAAAATGCCAAGAGTGGGAAAAAATACAAACTGTGCATCCTGAAATAAAAAGAAGGGTCAAATTCACATGCTGGGGATAGTCAAATATTGTTTGCATAGGACTGAACTGAGTCAACTCTGAAATACAGTTCCACAAAATTATAATTTTACATACTCCTATATTAAATATTTCTGTGATGATTATTTTTAAGAGAGTGAGAGCGCGTGGGCACTTGAGCAGAGGGAGGGGCAGACAGAGAGGGAGAGACAGAATCTCAAGCATGCTCCATGCCCAGTGACGAGCCCAACACGGGGCTGGATCTCACAACCTGGAGATCATGACCTGAGCTGAAAGAAGAGTTGGACACCTAATCGACTGAGCCATGCACATGCCCCTCTGTGATGACTTTTGGTGATGATTTAAATATAGGAATATAACAGTCTTCTTTTATTGGTTTATTGTAATAATAATAGTTAATAATTAGAGGATGTGCCAGGTGCTATTCTAAGTGTTCTGCACTCAGTGTACATGTACTGGCCACAATTTTATGAGGTAGGTACCATAATTGTCCTCATTTTCACAAGTGAAAATTTTAAAGCAAATTTCCCAAGAGCACACAAACAGTTAAGAGTTAGACGTTAGAACTGAGCTCAGTCTATAGGGGTCTATAGTCCCCGCTCCTATAGTCCCCTTGACAATGTACTACCATCTAAGAGTGTTTTATATTCATTGTATTCTTTAATGAATCACTTTTAGCCTAAAGAGTGGAAGTATCGATAGCATATTCAAGAAGACCAAAGCCATTAAATCCTAACTATTTCTGTTTAAGTCCCCAGCTTCTTTTGTGGGAAACACAATTTTATGAAAAAGTGCTAATCTCTCAAGATCCTAACAGCAAAAACCCAGGTAACAATGGATCTTTGGTTTCTAACAGGAACATGTGTGGCCATGTTCTTTAATCATGTTATCACCAACTATATTTTTGTACTAGCAAGCATTCCTCTAAAAAGCATGGCTCAGTGTTCCAAAGGAGTGCTGAATTCAAGGAAGTGCCAACCATTATGATCTCACAACACTCAGAAACCTACCCAAAAGAGTCCTGGAGGCCAGCTTCAGTATTGTGACATGGAAATGATATTAACTTATTCACAGAAAGGGTCAATGCATGAATAAGAGAGATGCATGGATCCTTTAAAATTCCTGGAAGTACCTTGCCTGTCAGTCTGTTGCCTATTTGCTTTCCATATGTCCAAATATAATTTCATAAGAATGATTATATTTCTCATTCTCTTTGGTTTCTGCTAATACCTACTGGCTCTTTCTAGGTCTGTTGATGGATTGTTTATTTCCAGTTCTACTGCTGTGTGTCCGAGGAGTGCTTTTCTTTGAACAGTGGAACAGAACAGTTTGGAACAATATGATTGCTAACTATGTTTTCCTCTAACAAAAGGTCTGAAGGACAAAGAAGAACCACCGGTCTTACAATGCTTTTTCAAAACTTAGGAGCCCAAAGTCTAAACATTCCCTGCAGTAGGAATAAGGGAGTAATGCTCAGAAAAGCCAGGTAGGTATTGATGACCTCTGGGAGTCAGACAGGAGTTAGCAGAGGGCAAAAAGTTAGAACTGAAGCTGGAGAAATGACCGAAAGCCAGAGGAGGTCGAGTAATGGGGAAGAGAGGAAGAGCAATCGGGGGAGAAAGGAATGATGGTGGAGATAGGATAAATCCCTGCCAGGTGGTTCATCAGATGTGGTGTCTGGAGTGGGAGACAGGGAGCCAGTGCTCTAGGTAGGGCTGCACCCCTGGGTGCCTGATGCCTGAGAGAGCAGAGTAGTTATGCATCCCCACTTTGCTCATTGCTCCTGGGAGATTCACACAGACTTTGACGGTCCAGCAACACGAAACTCCATCTCTGCACTCCTAAGAATGTTTGCTTCCACAGGTACCACAAAGCTGGCATCCAATCTGATTTCTTCTTAAAATTTGTCACCTTGGGTATGTGTTGAATTTAATTATCCCCTCTTTGTATGAACTCAAGGCTGAATTAGGGTATTAGTGGGTTTTAGAAATGTAGCTGTCACTCACTCTAATCTATAATTCATCTAATATGTCCAGCTCCTGTGTGCCCCAGATTCACTTGTTCTTGAGTTCTAGGCTCTTGGCACAAGTAATTACGTCGAGTCCTCTATCGGGCACAAACAGCCCAGCCATCACAGCTTCCTGGAATATTTTTTCTTTTACATTCTGAGAACGTATAAACCTTTGAAAAAATCCTTTCGTGTCTCTGCAACATCTTAAAAACTATAATTTTTCTGCAAGCCACTGACAAGAAAAAGGGCGCTCTATCTTGCATACCAGGGTACCAGCCACCATAAAAAAAAAATAATAATTCTGCTCTGTCCAAATCCAGTAATGGATATCAATTACTTGGAAAACAGTTTGTAATTTAACTTACTCCTATCTCTTCAAGCAGCCTATTTATAATAGGAGTCACATGATATTCCAAGTTTCATGCAGAGAGTGGTTTTCTGGGTTTCTTTAAGTGAGGTGACTTTCAAAAGATTTTTGATTGGTTCTCAAAACTGGAAAATGGCATTATCAACTTCAGGTCTAAGAGCAAAAAGTCCATAAGCTTTAATGTTTACATGAAAACAGTAATCATGGCATGTTGTTTGTAGCATGTCAAAATAAACATAAAATTTCCAGTTGTGGGGCGATGGATATCTCAAAGTAGGCACAGTAGCATAAAATTAAAATTTGTTTTTTAAAAATTATTTTTTTTCAAGCATATGTTCATACAATGAATCCACACAGCACAGCACTTTACTACAGAGTTCTACTTATTGCTATTATTTTGGATAAAGGCCACCATTTGAGTTTATAAAACAACAAAAGCACCATATGGCTCAACCCACACTTCCCTAGAGCAGTGACATTGTTTTAATATCTGCAAGAGAAACGGATAGAGAATAGAGCAGAGCAAAGATCACAACCATCAGCATGATTATTCAAAAATTCAACACATCCTAGGCAACTCAGGAACCTACTCAATGCTCTGGAAGACTTGACTGTTGTCAAAAACATTAGTAGAAGTCAACCAGCAGCAGTCAAAAGCAGTTTTGTAGCCAGGGGCCAAGACTCTTGAAACATAGGAGTTCTTACGTCTCCACTGCCCAATTTCATTAATAAAATCAAAAGTAGAAAGCGAGATCGCAAAGACTATGATTGTTTAGAAGCCACACGAGATAACTTCTCATTATGTAACAGCCCCCAAACTAAAGATAGAAGACAAATGATCTGGAAGTTTGAACTTGCTCGACTGTACCTCCACAGTCCTCCGTGCTCTCAAATGCAGAGAGAGACTGACAGGCTTTCCTTACCTCACAGGGTAATTGTGAGGCTTGAGCAAGATAATGTGTGAAAACATGTGGGAGGTTTATGGTGCTAAGGAAATGTGAAATAATATTCTAATATGCCCGTGAATTATATGTAGGGTCTGTGAGAGACCCTTTTGTTTTTTGTTTTGCTTTTGTCTTCTATTTGAATGAATACAATGTCTATAGATTATCTAAGGTGAGTCGCATATTTTTAGTAATTACAATTATTTTTCTCTCTTTCAAGTTTTCCACTGGGGCAAATGGGACATTCCACAGTCTTCTTAAAGAAGACTTTCAACACGTAAATATTTTGCTTATGCTGCAATTTAAGTCCTAATACCTCCTAGGCATCCTCTGAAGTGAGTCGGAAAAGGAATGTTTTATTAACCTGGGACAACTAAAAAGAGAAAAATAGTTTTGGAAAATGATTCTAGTAGTACTTCCAGATAACGTATGCTGGTAAAATTAACTACCCAGTGAGTTTGCAAGTGAAAACCTGCTGGAGCAAGACAGGGCGTCCCCTTCAGTGATGAGTGATTTGGATGGAGGAGGGTCTGTAACAAGTTAATGTATAAGCTTTAGTAAAGGAGATCAGAGCGTTGATTTCTTTTCTGGCATGTTTTAATTAAGGCTGAAAGCTCATCCTTCCTGACTCTTATTTTGTAGCTTGGCCTTTTGGTTCAAGAATTTGTCTCCTGTAAATAAAAGACACACCCGGTCAATATGCATGTGGCCAGATCGGACACGCGTGCTCTGCCGCCTTCCCCTGCTCGGGCCCATCTGCTCTGAGAGCCAGGTGCCCACTGGCAAGCTGGCCCACTCTAGTTCAATGAGGCTGCCAGCCTTCCACGGGTCTGTGTGTGGGTGCACTGTGGGGAGAGCTAGCTTTCCGCAAGGAACTCTCCCCACCCAACCTGCATATGGGTCTGTTTGCACTTGACCACACTTGCTGGCTCTCATGTGTCATAAAACAAATGCTCCAAGTGTGAATAAAAAGAAGACAGAGCTATACTAGTATTTCAGGCATCAATGAACATAGAACACATGCAAGATTTCTGTAGCAAATGGCTCATAGTGGACAAGGGAGCCATGCACAAAAAGGGAGGAAAATCACCCATCTATACATTTTTAGTATGAAAAGGAGGAATATTAGCAGAAGGGTCCCAGAGGGTTTTTATTGTCCACCTCACTCACTCACATGGCTCTATAAAAGTCAGGAGAGGCAGTAAATGAGTGTGGATTATTTTCCTGTCTATGGGAACATTGAGGACCCAACGTAGCACGCCCTCTTTAGAGCTCTCTTTCAACCTAAATCTGAAAGTGCTGAAGAAAAGGGGAGGAGGCAAAGCCTACCGGCCTTAGTTTCAGGGAAAATAGTGAAGTATTCTGAGGACTGTTCTAGGAATGACTCAGTTCTTAATAAATATTAAAGAGCAGTAACAAATGGCAAACAAGATCATGAGTCCAATGATTGAGAGATCAGGACATATGTCATCAAAGTTTACAGGAATGCCTTGAGCATCTGAGGGATAAGACTCAAAGGCATTGCTGCAGTAGAACCCAGATGGTAACAACAGCTGCATTTATTCATTGGTTCGTTCATACATTCATTCATTCATTCATTCAGCAAATACTTTATAAGTACTGACTATGTGCCAAGTGTCAGGGATACAAAGATGAACAAGACACAGACAGAAATCCCTTCCCTCATGGAGCTGACACTCCAGTAGGAGAGACAGAAAAACCACCAACCAAAGAAATGTATGACAAAATGTTAGGTAGTAGTAAAAGGTACAAAGAAAAGTGAAGTGGGAAAGGGAATAGAGAGGCAGGAGTGCTATTTTAGGAAGACCATGCAGGGAAGACTTACTAAGAATGTTATTTAAACAGAGATCTCTGTGAGATGAGAGAGGGGGCCATGGGAAGCTCTGGGGCAAGTAGGGTCCAGGTAGGGGGAATAGCAAGGGTAAAGGCCCTGAGGTGGGCAAACACTGTGCTTATATAGGGAATGGTAGTGAAGTAAAGGTAAGGGGGGATAAGGAATAGAGTGATTAAGAAGAATATGGGAGAGAGAGCCTAAGCCAGATAATGTAGAATTTACAGGTAATGTTTGGTAAGGACACCAATGTTTAACTAAGCGTGATAAGAAGTAATTGAAGATTTTAGGCCCACGAATGAATGACATCTCTGATTTTTACTTTTATATGATTATTCTTGCTTCATCTCTGAAGGACTAGCCATAGGAAGCAAAAGTAACCCAGTCACCCAGCTACTATCATAACAGAAACAAGAAACAATAGAGATTTGGATTGAATGGCTCCGGTGGGGCAGGGTGGAAGTCGTTAGATTGGGGTAGATTTGGAGAGCATGGCTGACAGAATTTACTGCTGGATTGGTTATGGTCTGTGAGGGGGAAACGGGAGGCAAGAACAGATCTGGGCATGAGCATCTGGCTGACTGCTGGGAAGGTACTGAGGGTAGACTGGGATAGGAGCATCGATCAGGGAAGGGAGTCATTAAAAGTTCTGTTGGAAATACTGAGTAGGCAGTTGTAAACGAAAGTCTAAAGGTCAGACTTCTGTCATCAGAAAATACAGAAAAAACACTAAAAACTCATCTGTCACAGAGCAAATGCTCAAAAAATGATGGCTTTTGGATTGTTGCTTTATTACTGGCAACCTGACACCATTTTTTGCCTGTGGGCTGTTCCTCCAGGAAAAGGTTTGATGAATGGGAATAGGCGGACTCAGGGAGGGCAGACCAACCATGCTTGGGTTCCGAACTAGAGAGAAGATCTGAGCAATGTCATTAAATGCTCGAAAGCAAAAGTCATCTAGAAAGGAAAAGTCAAGGGAACAGCACTGGCCATGTGAGGGGTCCACAGAGCAGTGGTCCCCAAATTCCAGCCTCACATGGGAAGCTTCAAAAAATGAGATTCTAAAGATCCACTTAGACCCTCTGACTCAGAATCTTCCAGGATTGAGTCCTAGAGTATACATTTAAAATGTTCCCTGGATTACTCCATGTCTGAAACCACTGCCCAAGGACACATTTTCTAAGCCCTCTAAGATATGACATGTTTGCCAACACTAGCTATTAAGAGAGAAGGATAGAAGAACATTATGGTCATGTTTCATATAAAGTGGGTACATAAAGGCCATTTCTTTAAACACATCCAAGCATGCCTCTTAAAAAGAGGCTCACTTTGCAGAAGGGTGCTGTGGAGGCCACAAGGGACAGGAATGCCACCACACTTCACAGAACATTTAAGACACCAATTTTTTTTGAACCATAACCATAGCCAGCCATGCGAGTCAGTGCTATTTGAGTCAGTTACTACAGCATTTTGGGAAGTGTCTGGAATAGGAAGCTGGTAAGTGGAGACTATACCAGGGTCTGCTTTCATCACATGACTTGCAAAAACTTTCTTTACATCTTCAGTCCCATTTTCTCATCTTTAAATTGAGAATCTTACTATATCCGTGATTTTCAAAGAGCCCAACATTCCCACATGGTTGTTGCAATGGAGAACTTGGGTAAAGAAGAGACAGCTTTGCTTTGATCCATTTTCTAGGTCTATACAAGACTTTGTTTCAGAAAAGAGTTCCCCTTCATAAAAATACTTTGGAAAACATTCTAAATGATCTCAAATATACCTGGTAGGGAAAAAGTAACTAACACATGTCAGATCTTCAATATGGATAAAGCACTTTGGGCTTGCCATCTTGTTTGGTACTCATGGTAATCCTGTAAGCTCCAGGATTCTGAAAACACCCATTTCCTAGATTAGAAAACTGAGGCTCAGACTCAGTTTACAAAACACAAAACTTCATGAGCTAAACAGTTCTTAGTCAGAGCCACTCTATTTCTGATTCTAGCCTAAAATGCACCAAGGCCCTCAGCCTTTCCACTAAACATAATGTTTCCTTTTCACAATTCTATGATTTCTGTGTTTGACTTAAAACAGCACAACCTGAATTTATGGCATCTGAGTTCTATATAATTTTTGGCTATTTTCAAAAATTGCTTACCGCGAAATTAATCCACAAACTTAGTTTCATATGTGAAAAACTAGGCCAGTTTCACCTAAATGTTTAATGGCCACCTCAAACTCAAGAAGTTTAAAACCAATTCATTTCTTCCACCGAAACCTGCTCCTTTTTCCCTTTTTTTTTTTCATACAAACCCCCATCCACATAGGCAACCTTTGACACCCTCTTCTCCCTAAACTACCTTCTGCTAGACTCTGATAAATATTCCTCATAAATATTTCTCCTCCGCCTTCTCTCTGTTCTGTCTTTATATCCCTGCTTTAAACACCAATAGCTTACATTTACTCTTACCTGCATCCTCTTGTATCCTCCAAGTCCTTTTCCTTTGTCTTATAATTGGATCTAAAATTTTAAAAGTACTTATGTATGTACATCCCCAACTACAAGATCATTCAGAAACCATAGTCTGTGAATTTCCCTATCGTTACTGCCTAATGGTGTCTCACATATGGGAGGCTCTCACAATAATGCTTGTTAAGTTAAAAAAAAAAAAAAGATATGTCAAAATTGAAGGCATATTTGCTGAAGTAACTGGACATTCATAGGCAAAACAGGCACCTCACCTAAACCATGTTACACAAAAATGAACTCAAAATGCATCATGGAATTAAAAGTACAATGTAAAATTCAAAACTTTTAGGAAAAAAAATCTTCAGGATCTTGGGCTAGGCAAAAAGTTCTTAAACTTCATACCAAAAGGACAATCCATAATAAGAAATATGGATAAATTGGACCGTATCAAAATTGAAACTATGTGCTCCATGAAAGAGCCAGTTAAGAAGATGAAAATCTAAGCTTCAGATGAAAGGAAAATGTTTGGAAGCCACATATCCAACACACGGACAGCAACACACAGACAGAACTCTCAGAACTTAACAGTAAATTAAAAAAACAATACAATTAGAAAATGGGCAAAAGACACGAAGAGACATTTCACCAAAGAGGGTCTACAGATGGCAAACAGGCACATGGAAAGATGTTCAGCATCATTGGTCATCCAGGAAATGCAATTTAAAACCACAATGAGATAAAAACACTACAAGTCTATCAGAAAGGCTAAAATAAAGCACAAGGATAATGCCAAGTGCTGGTGAGGAACGAAAAAAGTTCTCTTGAAATGTTGGTGAGAACATAAAATCCATTCTAGAAAACAGTAGGGCAGTTTCTTATAAAACTAAACATCTAGCAATTGCATTCTTGGACATTTATTCTAGAGAAATGAAAACTTACATTTACATACACATCTAGACATGGACATTAATAGCATATTTATTTGTAACAGCCCAAAACTGGGGGAAAAAAATCAGATGACTTTTAAACAGACAGTGGTATACCCATCCCAAGGAATAGTACCCAGCCATAACAAAGAGCAAATTATGGATACATGCAACAATTTGAATCTCAAATCCAATCTCAAAGAAATTATGCTAAGTTTCTTTAAAAAAAAATTCAAAAGTTTGCATAAAGTACAATTCCATTTACATAACATTTTTGCAATGACAAAATTAAAGAGAGAAAGAAGATTTGCAGGTTGGGGAAGGAGGGAGGGAGACGGCCTTGGAAAGGGGAATATGGGCGTCTGGGGGACTCAGTCATTAAGCATTTACCTTCAGGTTAGGTCATGATCCCAGGGTCCTGGGATTGAGCCCCACATCAAGATCCCTGGCCGGCAGGAAGCCTGCTTCTCCCTCTACCACTCACCCTGCTTGTGTTCCTTCTCTCACTGTGTCTTTCTCTGTCAAATAAATAAATGAAATCTTTTTTTTTTTTTAAAGATTTATTTATTTATTTGACAGACAGAGATCACAGACAGAGAGGCAGGAAGAGAGAGAGGAGGAAGCAGGCTCCCTTTGGAGCAGAGAGCCTGATGTGGGGCTCGATCCCAGGACTCTGGGATCATGACCTGAGCTAAAGGCAGAGGCTTTAACCTACTGAACCACCCAGGCGCCCCAATAAATGAAATCTTAAAAAAAGAAAAAAAGAGAGAGAGAAAGGGGAATGTGTGTGGAGCAGCACTAGGGATCCTTGTGGTGATGGAAATGTTCTCTATTTTGACTGTAGTGGTAGTAACACAAATCTACACACGTAGTAAAATTACATAGCCCTAAACATGCACACACACAAGTAATAACAGTAAAACACAAGTAATAGAGAACAAAGGTGACACACATTTAGTCCATTATAGTAAAAGGGACAATATGCAATATGATTGAAGACAAGGCTTATTTCACAAATACAACTATGGTTATGGAATAGTAAGCCACTTTCTATTGTGTCTATGTGCACATGTGTGCAAGTAAGTTTAAAATAACTGGCCGAGGAATTAACATCCTTACATATTGTACTGGGGGTTGTTTTGTTTTGTTTTCAAGGAAAGGTCTGTATAGGAAGTTGAAGTGGGAAGAGCACAATAACCCAGATTTCCTGAACAACAATTAGAAACCATCAGAATTAGCCAACCAGTAATTCAAACAGAGACTGAGTCTTTTCTTCATGGAGTTTGCTGTCTAACTAGGTGAACAAAGCCAGTGAACCCGCTGGCAACATAAGTGGGAAAAAAATCCCATTTGGAATGCATTGGTTAGAGCTGAACTCAGGGTAGAAGCAGGTAGATGGAGTCGGTTGAGCCAGCTGTTTTGGAGTATTTTGAGCAAGAATTGAAAAAGGTACCAAGCAAAGGGGAGGGAGTCTACTCTAATGGCAGAATTACTGAACACCCCAAAGTTAAAACACCCCATGATCACCACTACTAAGTCCCACACTTCACATTATCAATGTACAGCACAGGATGATTTCATGGACTTTTCAAAACATAGCCTCTTCGGCCACACTTTGTACCCCATTTCCTTTTTAAGTCCATCTTAGATTTTTATGTTTAAAAAGTTGCTTTTCAATAAAATCGCTGTAGTTCACTGTGCGTCTCACTTGTTATATTGGTGGCTCTCAAAAGTGTGGTCCCTAGATCAGCAGCACCTGCATCACCTGGGAACTTGTTAAAAATGCAAATTCTCAGCCTTTACCCCAGATCTACTAAATCAGAAACTGTTTCAGCAATCTGTTTTCAAAAGCCCGGTAGGTGATTCTGATGCATGCTAAAACTTTGAACCACTGTCATATACATATACTCTATATGTTACTTAATATGATACAGAGAGATCCTGGTCCCCAAACTCCTCTCTGACTTGATGTGAGTATAGAACAAAGGTCATAGGCTCACAGATTACCTTGAAAGTGGAAATTGATCCTTTATCTTAAAATCCTATGAGAGCTCAGAACAACCTTTTAAGGTCCTTAAATACCCACTATGAAGGGAGTTCCTACCAATTAGAATCTCTGAGCAGACTATGGGCCAGGTTTTATGTTCTTGCTCTATTTCCCCAGTCCACTACAGGCAGGAGACTCTCTCCTATCAGCAGTTATCATTCAAACACTGTGGTGTGGACAAAGAACTCAGAATTTGGAAGCGTCCAGGTAGGATTTGAGTTCCTGCTTGGCCGTTTACTAGCTGCGGGATCTTTGGCAAATCACAATTTTGAGCCTATTGGGAGTGAAAGAATCACTAATTCACAGGATTCGCATGATGAAAAAATGAGAAACACTGTGGGAAAATTGCTTTGCAAGCTGGATTTCACCATGCACACTTTAAGTTAAGAATATTATTCTTTGGATAAAGAAGATGTGGTACTTATATGTGATGGAATATTCTTCATTAGAAAGGATGAGTACGCATCTGCATCGACATGGATGGAACTGCAGGGGACTATGCTGAGTGAGATAAGTCAGGCAGAGAAAGACAATTCTCATAAGGTTTCACTCATATGTGGAACATAAGCAATAACACAGAGGAACACAGGGGAAGGAAGAGAAACCCAAAGGGGGAGAAATCCAAGAGGGAGATGAACCATGAGAGACTATGGACCCTGAGAAACAATATGGGGGTCTCAGAAGGAAGTGGCAGGGGGAAGAATGTAACAGGGTGATGGGTTTTGAGGAGGGCATGAGCTGTGATGAGCACTGGGTATTATAGACAACTAATGAATCACTGAACACTACATCAAAAATAATTACATCAAAAACTAATTATGTGAAAAACTAATACAGTGGCTAACTGAACATAACAATAATAATAATAATAATAATAATAATAATAGAGTATTATTCTTTCCTCTTTCCTAGTTCCTTTACAGAGACAAAGGTAAGCACAATGCATGAACTCTTGCAGAGGACCCCGGGACCTTATGTCTGCTATCTTTGTATTTCTATGTGTTCTCTCCACTGCACATGAGTCTAGCGATTTGGGAGGCCTGCTGAGGTTTGCCTTGCGGGGATCTGAGGTAGGCTGCAGGCAATGGCCAATGGGTGATACCCACTTGTTCGTGCACTCGTGGATCTCTAACTGCAGAAGGTACAGAGACATTGTCACATACTTCCCGATAACCTTCCCGTGTCTCAGAATTTCTACATGCTTTCTCCGATTTCTCATTTCACACAACAAATTTACCTTTCCTTATTTCATGTTGTTTCACTGATTCTCTTCTTAATTGCATCTCCCAGGTAGAATGTAAGCTCCCTGAGGATAAGGGCGGGGAGGGGGGTGCCTCTGCCCATGCTCTGTGTGGTCCAGCTTCACTCTCCTCTAGTCCCATCCCAAGTTACCTAAGTAGCTTGGATGTCACTTTGTAACAGACTCATAGATTCTCTAAAGAAAACTTAGAGCAAATCATTCAGTTGTCAGCTCAGCCCCTGGCAGATCCACAGTAACATGTCAGGTATTGCTAAAGAAAAAGATGTGAGCAGGAAGATATGACTTTTGCATCTGAGATCTGTGGTATTTTCCTCTTAGTCTATCACTAGGTAAAGAATGACACAGGCTTTGATCATATAAAGTCTTAAGTTTTGCAACAATTTGATGTCACATTCACTATTAGCATATATTTGTTGTTAAGCTTTGTGTTTACCTTCTGAGTTTGCATCTGTCTCATCCAGTGTTTTCTGGAATCACAGACATGGAGATTAGTATAACAGGTCTAGCCCACAATAATAAATATCTTGGCAGTTGTAAGAGATATGAGGCAAAAGTCTTCTCGGAAATAAGCTGAGCTCTAAGTGCTATGTCTGTCTAAAGGCATAGACAATCTAAAACTATCTGGTTGTTACTTTTGCCACCAATCTTAAGCAACTTCTGGAGTTTTCCATGAATCATTAAATTACAAAAGTAAATGTCATTCACTGTAGAGCAGTAGTCTCTTCTTAAGTGAAACAAGTATCCTTCTTCTATGCTGGCTTGCTAGCTTGTATCCACTAATGCCATGGTTACTTTTCATCACAGTGGAAAATTTCAACATATATGCAAAGCATGTTTATTTAAACATAACCTTAAGATGCAAAACATGCTTATTTAAGCATGGATACTAGTCATCTCCACAACTGGAAAGAACAGTTATAGTTTAGTTTTGCTTTTGAAAGATGTCCACTCAAGGATATACCATGTTTCCCTTACCTAGAGCCCTAAAGTCTTCCCCCTTGGCAGATTATATACTTCTCAACAGTAGCTTGTAGTGAACAGTCATACCACCCCCAGCATGGAATTAGGCTTGCACTCTGACTTAAAATGGTCTCAAAGTATTAGTCACAAGACCATACATGGCAGCGCTGTCTGCAGGAGTCACTAATATTTGTACGTGCTGAGGCCGTACAAATATTTTCAGGGACCGCTGGTGGCAGACATTTGTTTCATAGATGAGAGGGCCATTCGCTTTTCCTGTTGGGAGTAAGGGTTACATTTCAATAGCAGCCAAGAATCTGATGGATAGCTCCTAGCAGATAAACTGGGGGAAACAGAGAGCCAGAAATATGATTTACTAGTGTGCACCTGCCACTTTGAAATGAATACGTGCACTTAGAAATAATCCCATTTCTCACCTGGTGAGGTGCCAGAGCATAAGTTAAAAACACAAACCATGACTCCCCCCCCACCCCGAAATGGTTGGGGAAGTTCTAATTCAAGGAGTATCCACTATTTTTGTCCCACTACTCAACTCTATTGTCTGAGTCCTACAACAAAATCTGCTAAACACATAGCCTAGAGCCAGGGATACTCTGGGGAGTAAAGGATCAAGGGCGGCGTACAGCAGGGTGACCCCCTGTGCAAGCTGGCATTGTTCTTAGGAGACAAGCCCCTGAGTGGTGGCTGGGAATTCAACAGATGCAGATAATCAGAACAGAGACACAGGGGAACTGTAAGCTCCATGAAAATCTCCCAGAAGAAGAGGAAGTATGCTTGAGTTGGAGCTGGTGGAAGTTCTAGCCAATTTCACTCATATTTTCTGAGACAAGGTTACCTCAGGACTTGGGGACACCCACGAGGCTGATATATGCAAACTTATCTACTATATTTAAACACACCTATATTACTACTTATTAATATTTATGGCTAGCTATTTCTATATGGCTGTGATGCATCTTTTAAAAAAGGCAATTTGAGAGTAGAACCTGATTATGCAGATCTGTCACTTAATCACAACTATAGAGAGGTCAGTTAAAGGAAACCACAAGGTCTGACAAAGACATTACTCTTCACCTACCCAGGCGCTGCTTGCCTAATTACTCATGATTTGAAAGCACTCTATCTGTACAAACAGTGGTTCGCAGGTTCCTTTCTTCTCCACCAACTGGAAGCCATTCTACCCCACTTGATCACCTACGGAGATGGCAAAGGCTAAGCAACTCTAGAGGTATCTTGTCTTTTCCTTCTTTTTCACATAACTTAGTCACAGAGCCTAGGAATTTCAGCTCTCACACTTGGTAGTTCTTTGCTATTGAGCAAGTTACATAGCATCTTTCCCCCAGTCTTTCTCATCTAGAACTGAGACCTAATAATAGCACCAAAAGGGCTATTGAGAGCAATCATATGAAATCACGAATGTTAAATATTTAGGAGATTTTCTGACACACAACATTTTTTTTAGTATTTTCACCACTTTTATTCAACTAATTTTCCTTGGTCTGATAGGACCTCCTTACCAAGGAGTAAACTTATGATGATAATTTTTCTGCCCTCTTTCTTGTCTGGAGTACAAGATTGCCCTGGTCATGCAGGTCCTAGTGACAGTGATAATTCTAAAAATGGCATTCCTATTTATAGCTTGGTCTCTATAAACTTGGTTAATGTGACTATGCCCTTGAGAGAAAGATCCACTTTCTGAATTTATAAATGAGGTGCAAACCCTAGACTTTGATGAATACATTAAAGTAAGGCTTCTTTGTCAAACCAACCTCCTTCCCACCCTTCCGATTTCTACAGCTCATTTTCCAGTTGTTCACATGGGCTACATGCTAGAATCACAACAGACTGTTCAAATTACAAAATTGCACCTGGTATCCATGCATTCTGATTTTTAAAAAGCTACCCTAGGGGTGCTTGGGTGGTTCAGTGGGTCAAGTGTCTGCTTTCTGCTCAGGTCATGATCTCGGGGTCCTGGGAATGAGTTCCGTGATGCATTGGGCTCCCTGCTCAGTGAGGAGTCTGCTTCTCCCTCCACATCTCCCTCTGTCCCTCCCATTCATTCTGCAAGAACTGTGGGTCTATGGTGGAGTTCTGATACATATCCTTTTAACAAACACCCTGGAAGATTCTAATGCAGGTGGCCCTTGAAACAGATTTAGAGAAACACTTCTTAAAAAAAAAAAAAAAAAGAATGGCCGGTTTCATAACACATTGACACAGAGGGACAAACAGAAGGTTTAGTTAGTATCAACTATGACCAGGGCTGGTTCTCCTATAAACTCCTATAACCTATAAAAAATACTGGATCCAAGGGAATAATGAGTAATGTGGAATGACTGGTGGAACAGAGAGGGAAAACTAGAAGATGTAGTCTTGTCATAGGCTTGGTGAGAGTCTGGAGAAGCAAAGGTCGGGGACTAACATGTCTCTAAGTTTATAGTTCTAGCAATGATTCTCCTCGTGTGACCATTTGACTCAGTTTGATGCTGGCTAGGGATATGGAAAGGAGAGAGCCAAGAGAAAAACAACAAAACAACACAAACAGGGGCACCTGGGTGGCACAGTCAGTTGAGGCTCCAACTCTTGGTTTCAGCTCAGGTCCTGATCTCAGGGTTGTGAGATTGAGCCCCATGTCTGTCTCAGGACTCTGCATAGAGTCAGCTTGAAATTCTCTCTCCCTCTCCCTCTGCCCCTCTCACTTCTGCATGATCTCTCTCTCTCTCTCAAATAAATAAATACATTGGTTTTTTTAAAGCATTTTTAAAAAAGATTTTATTTATTTATTTGACAAAGGTGACAAGTAGGCAGAGAGGCAGGCAGAGAGAGAGGAAGGGAAGTAGGCTCCCCGCTAAGCAGAGAGTCTGATGCAGGGCTTGATTCCAGGACCCTGGGATCATGACCTGAGCCGAAGGCAGAGGCTTTTTAACCCACTGAACCACCCAGGCGCCCAAATTGGTTTTTGGGTTTGTTTTTTTTTTAAGATTTTATTTATTTCTTTGACAGAGAGACAGCGAGAGAGGGAATACAAGCAGGGGGAGTGGGAGAAGGAGAAGCAGGGGAGAAGCAGGCTTCCCACTAAGCAGGAAGCCTGAGGTGGGCTTGATCCCAGGACTCTGGGATCATGACCTGAGCCAGGGTAGATGCTTAATGACTGAGCCACCCAGGCACCCTAAATCTATTAAATAAATAAATCTTTAAAAAACACAAATAAACAAACAAACACAAAACAAAGGAGATGAAGAGAATAAAGTGATGGGGGAAACAAAGACAGTTGGCATAGGTTACCATCTGTTCACAGCCAGGCAGGATTATGGCTAAGAAAGAGGTAAAGTCCTAGTATCTGTCACTCTCTCCCCCCCTCGACCACCAACCTCAACCCTAAAACCCAGAACAAGCACCCTCCCAAGGGCTCACTCACACGAAATCACAGGGCTATTGCTTTCCCTTCAACTACCGTGGCTGGTGAAATTGGATTATTTGCCTTGAGAACCAGTGCCTGGCAGATTGCTGATAGAATACCAACTTGCTTTGGGTTCACTTCGTTGTTTTTTCTTCCTTGTCTAATACAAAGATTCAAACTGTATGAATATGGAACAACTCTTCAACCTCGTATCTAAAGTATAAGAGATATTTAAAGAACTTGTAATTTACAGCTGTTATGTCACATGCTCCCAGAAAATAAGGCACAAGAGAAAAAACATTCTTGAACCAATAAAGAACAAAGAGAAAAAACCCCACAGACTAATGAAAGAGGGGGTTTAGCTGCCTGAGCCACTCAGGTGCCCATGAAAAAGGGGGTTTAAGCACTATAATACAGGAAATATTTTATATATATTCTAATGGTAAATATGACTTTTACGGTGTCGAGGTTAAAAGGAAGAGGCAGAATTTATCTGCATATGGAAAAAAATCACCTGACACATTTTGTGTTTATAAATAGAAGCTAACACTGTAGGGGAAAATCTGGACGCCTGCCCACACAGGACATGATGCGTATTTCTTACCTTTCTGAATCCCCCCTTTCTTGCCCTCGTTTATTCTTCAAGAACTGTTTTACTCCATATTTAAGCCTTGCCTAAGCATTTTGGTGATGATTTAATTACCACATTTTTAAAAAAGCCAGCCAAGTGGTTTCTTCCAGAAAGAAGGCATCTGACTGGTATCACCAGGGCTGGGGGCCCTTATTGTATGAGAGGAGTGTGTGAGAGCAAACATCTGCCTCATCATTTAAAAATGTTTTTAAAGGAGTGGTTCCTCCAACCTGTCCACATGGTGTTATTTAACAAACACTTCCACATAATGAAGGTTTGGAAAAGTCTTATCCCTAAAACATTGCAGAGATGCAACCATTTAAACACCCAAGTAACGTGAATAAATGAGAAATATAATCAGATTGAATGCACAAGGGGAACAGAAGGGATGGAAAACACAATACAACTGGGAGTGGGGCTTCTAAAAGGACAAGAGAATAATATTTTCTGAACCAAGAACGTGTCTCATTTTAAAACAAAAGCAGAATTGTTTATGAGCCATTTCTCCTAGTTTCCTCAAGAACAAGGACACCTTTAAAAAGATATATGGAGTAAAGGGTATTATGGAATTGAACTTTATTATTTCTAGAAGTTAAAAAATTCACCTTAAAAATGACACATAATAAAACGTAATAACTGATCAAAAACCAAAAAGATTGGCAACCCAAAGTGGTGGATACTAAGTGAACTCAAATCTGTGAACTCGAATCTATGTTCTATATCTATAGTCATATAATCTATGTTCTAATTTATGTTCTGTGTTTGGTGGATTGCTGATTGAAAGAATATAGTGATCTAATACTGTCCTTAAAATAAAACTGCACCATCTTTAGGACTAGAAGCCACAGATTATCTCTCCAATCTGCATCTATCTAGAGTGTATTACATCACAAGATTTTTTTTTTTTAAACTTCTAACCTTTTGCTTCTTACTGACTCTGTCTTACCCCATCTTGCGGTTTATAACTGTGCCCCAATTATAGAATCTCTAATCAAAACGCAGCTTCTCTTTCCTCAGGATGGCCCCAGAGCCAAAATTTTCTGTAATCTCATGTGACCCCAGAGAAAAATGCCAGGCTGCAGTAGACAGTGAATCCCCCATGGTAGAGCTGATGTGGTAATGACAATGATGAGTCTGGACATCTGCATATGCATCTGTCTCTAACAATATTGTGTGACAAGATCTCCTAAAATGCATTTCTTCAAATGATGCAGCGACGCCCCCACCCCTGCCTCCAGATATCTTCATGACTTGTGTCAGCTCTAGAAAAGAACATAAAAACTGCCGAGAAAATCCATTAATGTATGACTTGGCAGCAATGAGGAACAAAGGCAGGGAAGTGTAGGCATGGCTTAATTTATGGTTTCGACCAAAAAGATGAGACTTGGAGCAGTTATGACGATTTGGGTCAAGGATACAAAACAATTGTGGGAATCATTAAGACACATGTAACTGAAGAGACTACTCTGGGTAATACATTTTAAATTTCTTTGCTGTACTTATTTTTAAAATACTTATGATCAAAACACACAGAATATTAAACATGATAAATAAATTTTCCCAAACCTAAACTGGTGGTTGAGAATCATGAAAAACACAAATTTAGTGTACTCTCAATTGTTACCTCCTGTGCATCAGAAGAACCTGGAGCATTTGTTACAAGAGATTGGTGGGCTCCATCCCCAGAGTTTCTTAGAAATTTGTATTCACAGACACTTCCAAGACTGTGCTGACGCTACCTGTCTGAAGCCCACACCTGAAGGAACATCACTATAGTACAGTGAGAACTTCAGGGTTAACTACGTGTTAATAACTTGATTTGTCTTTTGGAAGAGTCCCCCTGGACTACTGTTCTTTGTGATTGCCTCCCTGTTAACTGTTATTCCTCAGAACATTGGTTTCAAGCAGAAAATTCTAATCCGCATCTCTTGTACTTAATCTACTGAGCAGCGATCAAACAACTTGACAAAACCAATACATTTGTTTTTTAATGTATAATTTTACACCAAAATAAATGAACATGAATGCTTGCTGGTAGGTGCTCCCCAGAATTTAAACACAGATTTTGTGTTCACTATTTCCTTCTTAGCTTAGCAACATTTTCCCACACACTTTTTGGTTTAAAACTGTGTTTCAGATGGATAATGTTCCCAGAAATAAAGAACATTTAGTGAGAATACAGTAGGGGCTGGGATGTTGAGGTTTCAGAAATCTGCCACAAAAGACTGTGTATGAAAATGGTAGAAGTTTCCAACCTTGCTATAGCCTGC
Source organism: Mellivora capensis (assembly GCA_004024625.1). Taxonomy (NCBI): domain Eukaryota; kingdom Metazoa; phylum Chordata; class Mammalia; order Carnivora; family Mustelidae; genus Mellivora; species Mellivora capensis. The sequence goes on along the minus strand of PISX010007336.1, from coordinate 36,909 downwards.
AGCAATGGTCTCTTAGGAGAGGAAAAAGCACTGATTTGGAGGAGTAAAAGTACCTTCACATGGTCCCTGAACCTTAGCACTAATGGAATGTTCTGTGTTCCTGTCTGCATCATTGTCCAAGTACCCCTCATCCTGCTGAGCTGTCAAGTGCTTATTATTCAGAAACAGAGCAGCAGTTAATCCCTGTCATCCTCTGAGAACCAATGTTGAGTGATATTTTTCACTTTACACCTGCATAAAAAATGTGAATTAGATTTTTGTGAAGATGGAGTAGAAGTAGTTTTCCCTATCCCTTTCACTAAGTACAATTAAACCCTTAACATTATAAATAAAATAAGCATACCAAGACTCTGAAAGTTGGAGAGAAGGTAAACCATCTGGGAGCCTCAGGGCCCTCAGTCACCCCAATGATGACTTCCTTGGGTTTCTGTATTGGTTCATGTATCCCAAACATGGAACTAAAGAAACTAGAAACCCAGAAATCCCGACAGACTTAGATTAAAAAAAAAGGGGGGGGGTCACAAAACCATGCTTTACTTAGCTAAAGGACTAGGAAAGGAACAACACAATAAATGAAAAAAAAAATCTTTAGACAATAACGGCTTCATTCCAACCATTTAAGATAGAAAATAATGTAGCCCTACCACAACCATGCCAAAAGAGGCTAAGTGGGGAGCCTAGACCTCCACATTCACCAGGCTGTAAAGGAGCCCCATATTTCCTCATCCCCATCAGTGTAATAGCACAGAAGGTTAAGTACGGACCTGGGAATTTCATTCCCAGCAGGTGGTAAGGAGACTCCCCACCTTGCACCCCTACTAGGTTGTCAGTGGAGACTGTGGGGAAGCTGAACTTTTACCTTCACCTAGCAATACCAAGTCTCTCCTCCCCATCTCCATTGAGTGGTGTCATGGGAAGCTTAGTGGAGAGTCAGGACTATCATCATGGCCCAGGAGTAATCAGACCACCTTCTTGTCCCCATGTGGTCTATGGATTCCACATAGGGAACATAAAAGAGGCACTTCTACCATTCCCAACCAGAGAGGTATCAGTGAACATCTAGTAGGTAATTTGAATTCACAATTCCCACAGTAATGTGGAGCCCCCTTAGGTGACAAGGGAGACCAAGTGAGGAACCTGCACTTCTTCCCCCACCTGGCAAGGATGAGGTGGCACCATCCCCATTTTGCCCACTGGGTGATATTCATGGAAGACAACTAAAACAGGATGTTTAAATAAGTCTAGAGTCTCTTAACATAATAAGAATATGGCCAGATTTCAACTGAAAATCATTCATCACACCAAAGGCCAGGAAAATCAGAAACTGAATGAAAAAAAGACAATTTATAGATGCCAACAATGGGATTACAGAAAGATGTTAGAAAGTCTGACAAATAGTCTTTTTAAAGCAGTCATAATTAAAAAATACTCCAATGAGCAATTATGAACATGTTTGAAACAAAAAAGTAAAAAGTATCAGCTAAAAAAAAAAGAAAAGAAAAGAAAAAAGAATTAGAAAAAACTAAGTGGAAATTTTAGAACTAAGAAAACCCCTAATGACCAGATATAAAATATTGTGGGTGGCCCAATAACAGAGTGGAAGTGATGGAGGAAAAAAAACCTGTGAGATGGATTATAGAATAATTAGAATAACTCAGTCTGAGAAACAAAGGAAACAGACTGAAACAACAAAGCCTTAGAGACTTTGTGTGTACAGTAGGTTGAATAATGGCTCTGAAAGATATTCAGTCTGATCCTAATTCCTGGAAGCTTGTGAGGCAAAAAGGATTTTGTAGAAGGGATTAAATTAAAGAGCCCGAGATGTGGAGAATATAATGGACTTTCCAGAAGGACCCTAAATATAATCACAGTGTTCTTAAAAGAGAGAGTCAAGGGATATTTGACTACAGCAAAGAAAGTAGGAGATTTGATTATAGAAGCAAGAGATGAGATTGAAGAAATTGTGAGTCAAAGAATACATAGCTTCCAGTAGCTAGAAAAGGCAAGAAAATGAATTGTCCCATGGAACCTTCAGAAGAAACCAGCCCTGCCACACCTTGACTAACCCAATGGAACTGGTATCTGGCTTTTGGCCTCCAGAATTGTAAAAGAATAAATGTGTGTTTTAAAACAAGTTTATGGAAATTTGTTATAGCAGCCATAGGATACAAATATAGTACAGTACTATAACAAAAGATCTAACATTCATTTCTTGGGTACCTGGAAGGAGAGGAGAAAATGGACAGAGCTGAAAAAGTACTCAAAGAAATAATGCCTGAAAGCTTTCCAAGTTTGACAAAAGACATAAATCTACAGATTCAAGAATACATAAATCTACAGATTCAAGAAGCTTGAATCTACAGATTCAAGAATTCAAGATTCAAAAAGACATAAATCTACAGATTCAAGAATAAATCTGAAAAGTCAAACAGAATAAACTCAAAGAAATCTGTGCCAATACACAACATGATCAGATTTATGAAAACTAAAGGTAAAAAAAGGTCTTGAAAAGAAAATTGAGAAATGACAGTTCATATAAGAGAAAACCAAGATAAATCACAGATGTCTCAACAGAAACCATGAAGGCCATAAAAAGTGGTACATTTTTCAAATGCTGAAAGAAAAGAATTATCAACCTAGAATCCCATACTGAGTTAAAATATCCTTCAGGAATGAAGGGGAAATAAAGACATTCTTAGATGAAGAAAAACAAAGATATTCTGTCACCAGGAGACTGGTCTGCTCTAAAAGAATGCTTAAGGAACTTTTCAAAATAAAAAAGGAAGGAAGAAAAGAAGGTATATTAGAACATCAAGAGAGAAAAAATATGGATAAATATAATGGACTTTTTTCTTCCTCTTATGCTTTCTAAATTATATTTGATGGTTGAAGCAAAAATATTAAATGTGTGATGCATGTAAAGGAAATATTTGGCAACTATAAATGGCAGAGAAAGAAAGGATGTAACAAGAAGTAGTTTCTATGGTTTCCTAGAATTGATAAAATGACAAGAGCAGTAGACAGTGAAAAATTCTATGCGTGTGTGTATGATGTAATACATTGATTTTAATGATTGATTATAGCAATCATTAAAAGATGTATAAAGAGATACACTTAAAAACCCTATAGAAAATAAAAAATGGAATTCTATAAAAGCTCAGGTAATTGACGGAAAGGCAAGGAAAATAACCTCAGAGGAAGTTAAAAAGAGAGAGAGGGAGAGAAACCAAAAAATATAATGACAAAAATAAGCCTAACATATCAATAATTATAGTAAATTTAAATGGTCTGAGTACATCAATTAAAAGATATTGAAAGGGTGGATTAAAATATATGACCCAACTACATTAAATGTACAAGGAATTCAAATCAAATATGATGATATAGGCAGATTGAAAGTGAAAGGATAGGAAAAAAGTTATCATGCAAACATCAATCAAAGAAACAAAGGAGCATATGTTAATATCAGATACAATAGACTATAAACAAATAAAATTACCAGATATAGAGAGGGATATTATGTAATGATAAAAGAATCAATACACCAAGAAGACAAAGCAGTCTTAAATATAAATATACCAAACAACAGAGCTGCAAAATATGTAAAGTCAAATTGATAGAAATGAAAGAAGTGGACTAATCCACAATAACAATTGGAGACCTCACACATTCTTTCAACAATCAATAGGACAGCTATGTAGAAAATTAGCAAAGATATATAAAAACTGGTCAGCAATATCAACCACCAGGATCTAAGTGGGCATTTATAGAACATTCTACCCCAAAACAGCTAATACACAGACTTTTCATGTGCTCATGGAAAATATACCAAGAAAAACATCATTTCAGGCCATAATATCAACTTCAACATATTTAAATAAATCAGAATGACACAGAGTATATTCTCAGGCCAAAATAAAGAAAGACAGTACAGGAAATAAGTTTCTCTGACCAAAAATACAGAGATACAACAATAACAAAAATCTCCAAATATCTGAAACTAAACACCACACTTCTAAGTAACCCAGGGGTCAAACAGGAAATCTCAAGAGACGTTTTGAAAAGTACTTGAACTGGATTCAAATGAAAATACAACTTGGGGCACCTGGGTGGCTGAGTGGGTTGGGCCTCTGCCTACGGCTCGGGTCATGATCCCAGGGTCCTCGGATCAAGCCCCGCGTCAGGCTCTCTGCTCAGCGGGAAGCCTGCTTCCCCCTCTCTCTGCCTGCCTCTCTGCCTACTTGAGATCTCTGTCAAATAGATAAAATCTTTAAAAAAAAGAAAATACAACTTATCAAAATGTGCAACAGAACTATGGCAGTGCCAAAAGGGAAATTCATAGCACTAAACGCATACATTAGGAAAGAAGAAAAACCTAAAACCAGTAATCTAAATACCCACTCAATAATATAGAAAAAGATGACAAAAATAATTCAAAAACAAACAAAATGGAGAAAATAATAATTATAAAAGCAGAAATCAATGAAATGGAAAACAGTAAAACAATAAAGAAAAATCAGTGAAACAATGTGGTCTTTTAATGATCAATAAAATTGATAAACCTCCATCAAACTGACAGAAGAGAGAAGACACAAATTACCAACATCAAGAATGAAACACAGGATATCACTAGAGATACTGCAGACATCAAAAGAACAAAAATAAATACGAGCAATGCTCCATAAATGGATTGGACAACTTGGAGGAAATGAACCAATTCCTCAATAAACTTAAATAAATTATCACAACTCACATAATATGAAACAGATCATTTGAATAGCATATAAAATATTTTGTGGGCTGCATGGTGTCCTCCCAGAATTTATATGTTGAAGCCTTAACCACAATACCCAATATGATCATGTTTAGATTTAGGGCCTTTAAAATGATGATTAAGTTAAAATGTGACAATTAGGATAGGTCCTAATCAAGCCTGACCAGTGTCTTTATAAAAAGGGTAAATTCAGACACACAGGGAGACACCAAGGAGGCACACACAGAGGACAGACCATGTCAGGACACAGCAAGAGGGTAGCCATCTGCAAGACAAGGAAGAGGCCTGAGAAGAAAACAAACCTGCTGATCCCTGGATCTTGGACTACCAGCCCCTGGAACCACAGAAAATACATTTCTGTTGTTTAAGCCCCCAGTCTGTGGTATTCTGTTATGGCAGCCCAAGCAAACCAATAAGTATTAAAGAAATTGAGTTCATAACTTAAAAAAAAATATATATATATATATGTATATATATATACATATATATATATGTATATATATAGATGAATACCCCAGACCAGATGGTTTCACTGACAAATTCTCCAAATATTTAAGGAAGAATTAATACCAATTCTACACTACCTCTTTTAGAAAATAGAAGAGGGAAGACATTGTAACTCATTTTATGGAGCTAGTATTACTCTAATATTAATAATGAAAAAAGCACCAAAAAAGAAAACTATAGACCAATATCTCTTATGGATATAGATGTAAAAATCTTTAACAAAATATTGGCAAATAGATTATACAAAAAATTATACACAATGGCTAAATGGGATTTATCTGGTTCAATGGTCAACATACTCTACTATTGGAACACGCTAAAGAAGGAAAATTAAATGATCATATCATTTGGTGGGGAAAAGAGCATTTGACAAAAATTAATATCTATTCATGATAAACACAGTCAGAAAAAAACTGAAATGGAGATGAAATTTTTCAATTCCATAAAGAACAGCTACAAAAGAAATTACTGCTGATATGATGTATACATGATGATGTATAGACTAAATGCTTTCCCTGGAAGATCAGCAACAATGTAAGAACGTTCATTCTTAGCCCTCTACTTAACATGATATTGGAATTTCTAACAGTGCAATAAGGCAAGAAAAGAAAATGCATACAGTTAATCATATAGAAAGAAAGAAAATTGTCCTTATTTTTAGATGATGTGATGGTCTACATAGACCATTTGAAGAAATTACAAAAAACATTTAGAGCTAATAAGTTCAGCAAGTTCTCAGGATACAATAAAAAATACAAAAATCAGTAAATTCCTATATACTTGCAATGAAAAGTCTGATAGGTGTGTATGATATCTCACCATGATTTTAATTTGCATTCCTTAAGAGCTAATGATGTGAACATCCTTTCACGTACATATCTGTCATTTATGTATCTTTCCTGGTGAAATGTCTTTTTAGGTCTTTTGGCCATTTTTTAACGTTTGTTTGTGTTGGGGGAAACTGGATAAAAGTGACCATGGGATCTCTCTGTATTATTTCTTACAATGGCATGTGAATCTCCAATTATTTCAAAATACAAGGTTTAATTTAAAAATATGGATTGGATATATTCTAACTTTTCAAATTATGTTTGGCAATTTAAATAAACATGCAGTGTTATTTATATGTTTATCTCTATGACTTTTTACAATAATACATAATAGGACATACGTTACTTTTGTTCATGTTGATGCAGGTGATGAAGATGATACACAGCTGCTTTCCTTTCCCTACCATGTTGATACTGTCAAATGTGTTCTGAAAACACAGCTTGGGGGCTGTATGCAGGCATTGGCACTGTCCTTGGCTTGTGCTTACTGTCAAAGACACTACATCATGCATTCATCTAAAATAAACTATAGCAGGGCACCTGGGTGTCTCAGTGGGTTAAAGCCTCTGCCTTTGGCTCAGGTCATGATCCCCGGGGCCTGGGATTGAGCCCCGAATAGGGCTCTCTGCTCAGCAGGGAGCTTGCTTCCTCCTCTGTCTCTGCCTGCCTCTCTGCCTACTTGTGATCTCTGTCAAATAAATAAAAATCTTTAAAAAATAAAATAAAATAAACCATAGCTTTAGGATTACTCCTTGACTAAATGCACCTCTAATGAAAAAGGGGGATACCATCCATTTCACAAGTTTGGTCTCTATTTCCTTTGCTGGTGATTTTATGTAGGAATTACCTTTCTGTGCTGAAGTTCTAAAGCACAGTCATTGTTGATTCTACTTTACATTATAAGTCATTTTTAAGTGATAAAACTATTGAAGGAAACTGGATAATTTTACGTGGTAATCATTAATGTGTTCACTACGTCGCACTGTTCTTCCATCCGGGCATAAGTTCGGATTACTCTTCTCGTCCATCTTCCGGTTAGGAATGGCTATCTAATTTGCTTTGGCCAATGAAATATGAGCAAAAGTGGTAAGTGTTGCTTCCTGGCAGAAGCCTTTAAAAACTTGTGGGTGATTCACCATGTTCCCATGTGCCCGATGAGAGATGGGGATGTCTGGATGACGGGGCTTTATTAGCAGGAACTCTAAGAGAGAGGGATGTAGAATAGAGTCTTTTATTGATGAACATGGGCACACAGAATTAGCAAGAAATAAACCTTTGTTCTTTTCAGTCTCTGAGATTTTAAAGTTGTTTGTTATGACTGCATAACCTAAACAATCATAACTAGTTAATATATTTTATATTTACATCAAGCATACAAAACTCTCTGCCGTAGGACACTATACTATGACGTCAAATTGTAAACTCCAGTTAATGAATTGTTCATTGGTATATATGATGTCATCCTCCGCTCTGATAACACCAAACACACACATGCGCACACACACACACACACACAGTCAGATCAGGTCTTGCAGCTCTTCCTTTTGATATAAATTAGAGCAACAGTTTACTGATTGTTCCATGAAATCAAGCTTTCGGATGAAAATGAGCAGAGAAATGACCTATCACATTCTTGATAGGGATACCGGAGTACAGAAAATGTATGCGCTGCCTTAAGCATTTCGAACAATTTCAAAGAAAGGAGTCACGTACTTGTATGTGTACTCTACGATGAATTGTGATTCATGGTTGCTACTAACATTAATCATATCAGCTGCATAGTACCCATCATTTTCAGGGAGAAATAACATTGGCTAACATTTTCAGACACTGTGCAAAGATCTTTATGTGCATTAGTACGCTTAACCAGTTAGTACTTCACTTTGCTAATAATATACCCCATGTGTCTTAGATTAGCATTATTTGGATGATATTCAAAACTATTAAGTTTTTAATCATAACATTTACTATGAGCCATGTCAGAAGATCCTAATGTAAATCTTAACTGGGTCTTAAATTTTACCAAGACAATTCAACAGGTGTTTTTATGTCATACTTTATATCCTCTTTGCAGTATATACTCTGGACAGACATTGGAGCTAGGTAAAACAGGTGACTTAAAATGCTTAAGTTTGGGATGCCTGGGTGGCTCAGTGGGTTAAGCCTCTGCCTTTGGCTTGGGTCATGATCTCAGGGTGCTGGGATTGAACCCACCTAGTCAGGCTCTCTGCTCAGCAGGGAGCCTGCTTCCCCCCCTCTCTCTCTCTGCCTGCCTCTCCACCTACTTGTGATCTCTGTCAAATAAAATTTAAAAAAATAAAAATATAAAATTCTTAAGTTTATTAATAGTCACAGAACGTCTAGCTGTTAAAGATATTTCCCTATTTGAAATGCTGAAGTACATTTCCTTGATGCTAAAAATTTCAATAGTTTCAAATGCTGTTCAAATGACTATTTTAATTTAAAAATATATAACATATCATGAGAAATTTCTTATAATTTAGTGGTCTCCAGTCTGTCTAGGAATTTATATATTTCTTCTTGCTTTGGGTATATTTTGCCTGTAAAATATGGAACAAAAAGCATTGCCAAAAGAAGTTCTATTTTTTTTTCCACTGATTTTTATTAAGAGAAAAGTAACCAAAGGACTAAATTAGGAGGTGTTACTATTTTCAATGATGACGGGAATTTAACGCATTAGTAAAATTATGAACCAGGTGCTACACATCAACAGTTAACAGTGTGGACTACAATATCAGAATATTTGAATTTAGGGTTTATCTCTACCTATGTGACAGTGGTCATGATTATTGCTCTCTTCATGCTTCAGTTCCTGTTCTATAGAATGGGGATATGGGTAATGCATGCAGACCTCTAGGCTATCATGAAGAATACATAAGTTAATTTATCTATAGCCCACAGAATACCCAGCACACAGTAACTATTCAATAAATTTAGTTACTGTGCTTGCTTTAAATTGTTAATTCATATGTTCCCAGCATATCCATCACTTAATATCACCTCCCTTACTCTGGGGCCTCTTCTCTTCCCTTGGACACTTTAGAGAATCTTAGGGACTGCGTGATGAATCAATTGCATTTCTATTTTGAGACATTCTGCCACTTTAACAACACACACACAGACACACACACACACAACTACTTTTTTAAAATTCAAAAGAAGTTGTTAAGGCAAAGAAAGAAAATGATTATATTTCACTAAACTTAAATAACTTTCTGCAAGTAAGTTAATAACTAGATAAGGGTAGTATATGCTCTACATTTTTTAAGAGGTATTGACAGTTTTGTAAATCTCCCCATGTCCCTAGGTGAATAATGAAGGTACATAGTATGACTCCTGATGAATAGAAACGTGTAGCGATAACCAGACTGAGACCAAGGTCTCTGACTCAGAAAACAATTCAGAAAAGACTTACGAATGCATTTCAGAAGACAATTGACTTAGTAAACACCTTCTCAGACGTCATTCCTTCACAAATATGTGACTGCTTGGGAGTCGGGTTCTGACCTCTGTGCCTAGTGCAGAATCCTTTATTACACATTTTTATAGAATTCTTTCTTTCAGAGAACTTATCTCAATTTGCAAATAAACATTTACTTGCATAATTGTTTTTTTAAAGTCTGACCCCCTGTGTTGGCAGGGATCACTCATCTTTCTGCTCATTACTGATCCCCAGTTCCCCATCCAGCACCTGAAACGGAGGGGGCTCTCAAGAAGCAGAGACATTACAATTCTCCCAAAACTAGAGATGTGGGACTTGAAAGGAAAAAGTCATGTTGTATCTACCAGGTGAGGTAAAAGTAGCAAGGGAATGCTTTCTCTCAAATAAGCAACAGAAGCTGAAAACATAGTTTTCAGTTCTGACATATCTATGTATTATAGAAAGGACATATCCATGTATTATAAAATATATGCCTTTCAATAAACAATCAACATTTCCTATAAATAGACTTGGAAAATTCAAATTCAATTTCAGTAACAAAAACACTGTGTCTGATGGCATGTAACTATTTTGACCACAGCACTGCTCTGGTATCCCAAAATAAAGTTGAAGCCATAATTTGGGGGCACAGAGGAGGTTAACCACTAAAGAATGGGATACTTTTGTCATACCCAAAGAACATGTATCCATGTAGTTCAGTTGGATTCTAGTCTTCTCACTGATAATATTGAATAACTGTGGGTTTGAAATATGTATACAGAATTTAATTAAACTGAGAGACAAGAATTAAGGAAATCTATGAATGTCAAAATAATGTGAAACTGGTTATGTGAATGAGCAATTAAATTTACTTGAAGAAATAACAGATGAAGACTTAAGAGAGACATCCATCCAATTAAATGAATATTCTGAGAGTTCCATGATAAGCTCAAATGAAAAGTAATTCTCTAAATTTGTGAAGTTGGGAGTTCACCCCACTAAGACCCTTCTTTGCATTGTGGTTCATTTAAAGCAAGCGGAGATTTTAAAAGTATTTCAACTAATGAGAAATTTTTATTTCAGTCTTCATTGCTACACAACTTTGTACAAAGCACCTACAACTGGCTAAAAGGCACAGACACACAAACACCCTCAAAATATAACCTGCTTTTAATCACTGACAGTTTAAAGAGAATTGCAAAATTCTTTTAAAATTGCTTAACCTCTAGTCAGAACGACTGGATTAAAGATGATTAAACTTGCTCAAAGATTCTAGTGTTCTGAGGAAAATGCTGGCCATGTTTTGAGGAAAGACCAGCCTAATACCTTAGGAAGTTTAAAATTAAGTGCAAACTGTAGATCAGTTCAGCCACCTGCTTTGTGGTAATTTACTTGGCTGGTAATTTTAACTGCTGAAAATCTTCACTGATAAATAATACTTTAGTTTTTAATTGTTGTAGGAAACTTGGTTAATTCTAACAAAAGTACTCAAAGGATATTAAATATTAGAAAACCTTAATTATGTCCAGCCCTTAGCACATAGTTAAGACGTTCATGTTGGTAGAGAAACGTGGCCAACATGTGAAATATAGAAGACTGTAGGCACAGTGGGTTGTCATATAGAGAAATAAACATATGAGAGCCCAATTGGACTCTTAACATTTAATAACTATACGACTTCGAGTTAAGTTATTTCAACTCTCTGCGTCTGGATTTCCTCAATTTTAAAAGGTGGGACAATATGAACTACCCCTCAGGTTGCGGTAAGGAGTGAGTGAAGGCACACAACACTGTGCCTGGAACATACAGAGAGCTGTTTTCTTCTAAAGTTTCTACCTTTGGAATAAGCAAAATAAGTATATTTTCTTGTAAACGAAACATAACTGTGCATACTTCAACAATATGGGTTACTGTTATGTTGAAAAGGAAACACAAACACACTAAAACCCAGTGATCCTAACAGAAAACAGGAAACCTTGAACGTCAATATTAACTCCAAAGACCATTTTTTTGGAGCAAGAATGACCCTCAGGGCGGTAAGCTTCTCTGCAAGTGTACCTCCGGCATTTCTCCCCCAAGTTCCACACTTGTCTTCTCAAAGTCCTACCCCAAGCCTGCCAACGAGGAAAGTTTTACTACCTACCGAGTCCTGGGAACGGTCCCACCGAGCCCAGCACCGCCGTCGGGCCATCCCTCCTCTCTCCTGGGCTCTGGTCTTTGGACAGACGCCTCTCTACCTCCCACTCCAGGCACCAGAACGAACCTCCCGTCCGCCCTCAGCCCAGCGGAGAACTCCGAAATGGGCAACAGGCTATAAAGGCTGCGGCCACTCGCCGCCCCCCGCCCCCCGCGCGCCCACGTCCGCCGCCCCCAGCGCCGCGCGCCCACTCCCCTTAGCACCCGCCCCGGCACCGCAGTGCATTCCAACGCGCGCAGACGCCGCGGGCGGGAAGGGACCCGTCGCCGCCTTGCCGGTCAGTACCCCCCAGACTGCTCCCCCACGTGAGCGCCATCCCTAATGGAGGTGGCCACTCCACCTCCCAACAGCTCAGCCCGCGGGGACGCCCGGGAGCGCAGCACTGACAACAAAAACAACTCGACCCGCGCCGCCACGGAGCCGGCTGCCATCGCCGAGCCCGGGAGCGGCGCGGCGGCGACAGCGGGGGCTGCGGCACGGCCGGGCCGCCGCGGGAGGCCGAGATTTACCTGCGCGGCCTCGCGCCCCCGGGCCGGCCATCCTGCAGCAGCCGCTACCGCCGCCCCGCGGGCCCGAGGCGCCGCCCGCCGCCCGGGGAGGCGCCGCGCCGCAGTCCTGGCTGCGGCGCCCGGCACATGCTTGGCGCTGGCGGCGGCCGGCGCCCGCGCACAGGTGGGAACCCCGCGAGTGGGCGTTGGGGCGATTCCCTTCCCCAGCCGGCGCTCGCCGCCCGCTTCCACTCTTGACTTTGCCGGTGCGCGGCGCCTGCCCTTGCTCCGGCAGCCGAGCCGCCTGTGCCCGCGCCCCGGCGCCGTGGGCGGCTGCGGTCCCTGCGCAGCTGGGGCGGCGCGTCATGTGCATCTTCCGCCTCGCCGCTCGCTCCGCTGCACTCGGCGGCCCGGGGGGCACCGCGCGGCGGCCGGGCCCGCGCCCACTCCCCGCCCGGCGACCGGACCCCCTCCACTCCCGCGCCCTCCCCCATCCCGGAGCTGTCAAGGAGGAAAACGCCTTGCACACACCTTGGAATGGACGGGCGCCTCAGTCACCGACTCGCCAAACTCTTAGAAGGTGTCCATTGGTCTGTAGGGAGGTTTGGGCATGGAGTAGGAGCCGCTTTCTTATTATTTAATAATGTTGGAAGTGCCGGGTCCGCTGCCAGAGTTGTGGGTCATGTGGGCACAGCAGAGGCTGGCTGCTGCCAGTACCAGGGTTTCCTGAGGATCCTGAAACTATGATCTCATCCTCCTCATCCGCCTCCCCCGCCCCTCTCTCCGCGGGCGCGCACGCACAGCACACACACATACACACACATGCACACACACGCATACACACACACGGCGTGCACTATCCTCCTTCCTGGACCGAAATATTCCTCTGGGGAAATACAGTGTTCATGCTCTTCATTGAAAAAAAAAAAAAAAATCCTCCTTGGATAGAGATTTTTCCTCTTTCAAAGCTTGATTTATGTGCTTTGTTTATTGCTACAGTTTTCCCTCACACGTGCAAGGGATCCGAACAGAGCCTCAGAATTAAAATTAAAGATAATCATCTTCTTATGTTGACCCAGATTTTGGTCAGAACCCAAGAACTCAGACAGTACAATTTCAATTTAAAATAAAAATAATATGCCAGGCTTGACTATGGAATAGTAATAACACCTGAGATGTATGCAGTGGGTTTCCTCCCCAAGCTGCAAACGTTTCCCAAACATTACCTCATTTATTTGCAGAGCATCTTTGCAGAGGAGGTGGATGAGAAGGGAAATAGTATTGTCACCTCAGATACAGAAGCGTGAAGCCTAAGTCAGATAACATGACTTATCCAAGTACACGTAAGTCAGTATCTCACTATAAATATTAATTGCACAGCTACTAACTGGTTGCTTATTCACTGTTACCAATTCCTGGAAACTTAGATTACTGAACATAATCAAGATATCCTTGATTATTTTTAAGTCACCAACTATCTTGCATATTAATTAATTGATTTTTCTACGTGGATATGTCTTTATATAATTTTTCTCTTATTATTTGTATTTATCTTTTGTATTTGTATTATGGGGGGTATGTGTATTTGGTTATATGTGTGTGTATCTCTGCAAGATCCTATTCATTTGCATGGTTTAAAACCCTCAGGTAGTATGAAGCAACTATAGGCAATTTTTGAGGGGTAAGTCACCAGTTTCATAGTGATTTGTTATACTATGCTCAAACTCTTTAAGTGCCTGGTGTATGTGAAGAGTTGTGCTGTTTGCAAAGCTATAGAGAAGTTCGAGATATGGAACCTGCCCCCCATTAACTTACATCTAGCTATTTAGACAAGACATATATACTGAATTATTTATAGATGCAATGCTTTATTATTTTTGGTGTTACTTGGTGAATTATCACAAAGAAAGTCAAGAGACAGCCCTTTTCTTTTTGCCTACTTAATTTCTGCTCCACATTTAAGTGATTTCATTTGTCTCTGTGCCCGTATTTCAGTCACCCTTTGACCCCCGCGGTTTCTAAATGGCCAAGGTGATACGATAACTTTGCCCTTCTTCTACCCCTTCTTCTACGTTCGCACCCTACATAAACACTAAACGGGGATTTTTTTTTTAATATTGTGAGAGTTCTCAGGACACTCTTGGGTAGCTTTTGTTCAGGTCTATATAAGAAAATGCAGCAGCTAACCAGCCTTCTAATACTCCCAAGAGAAATGATATGAGAGAGAAAGAGAGAGAGAGAGAGAGAGAGGATGGGACAAGGAGAAGCAGAAGACTAAGCAGTGGAGGTGGGTGGGGAGGGGAGAATAAAGAAAATTAAGACATTACAAGGAGGAGAAAAGAGGAGGGGAAAAAAAGAAAAAGAGGATCAACTTTCAAATGAATGCCAAAATTTTCCAAATTTTGCTGCATGGATATCAAATTTAGGAACTGATAGACTTTCTTATTGTTATCAGACATTATCTTCTGATAAGCTTATAGGAACTTAGTGGCAAAGACACCAGGTGTCAGTCCTCTAGAGGCTGCCCTGAGTGTTCTCAGTTTTTAAAATTGAGTGGATTTTTAAAGGGGATTTTTAAAAAAGTGGATTCAAGGATAAGATCCACTAGAAGAAATAAACAGACTGATCAATATAATGTAATAAGAAAAATGAGAATGGGATCAAATAGCATAGTATATATAACATCTTTAAGAAGAAATTAACACTGCAGTTCAGTGAGCTAAATGGAAAGCCAAAGGCACAGGTATATTAAAGTGGGCAATTAACTATACTTACAATATTTAAAGCACAATAATAGTAACAATACCTCCTATTTTTAAAGTCCTTCAGAGTTTTCAAAAAGCTTTTCATACAGTCTTTATTGGCCAAAACAATAATTCGAGGGAGGCACCTTTGTAGGCTTTATTTTAAAGGGATGTAAGGACTCCCCCTCATTTTCTGCCCATTGAATGGAGGCGTGCTGGAAATTTTCACTCATTGTTTTGGAAGTATCATTATATTTTCTTTTTTTTCTTTAAAGATTTTATTTATTTATTTGAGAGAGAGAGAGAGAAAGAGAGCATGAGAGGGGAGAAGGTCAGAGGGAGTAGCAGACTCCCCGTGGAGCTGGAGCCCGATGTGGGACTCAATCCTGGGACTCCGGGATCATGACTTGAGCAGTTGCTTAACCAACTGAGCCACCCAGGTGCCCCAATATCATTTATATTTTCTGATCAGTCAACCCTCAAGATGTTGCTCAGTGTACCCCCCCCCAACCCTTCCCATAAACAATCTCACCAGACGGTTCCTGGGCATAGATCGCAGCAGTGATGTATAATCCAGGATTTTTCACAGGTGCTTGGAGTTAAACTAGAAGCTTTAGCATGTAACAGACTCTAATGGATTTGCAGTATCTCTGGGAGATTTCTGCCCAAGAGGTGGAGGCCTAAATTGAACAGCAATATATCAAGAGCACTTTCCTTTTGATCTTCATACTCATGGCAAGATTTGTTTTAATTAGAGATATATTTAGGTTTGATGATTATAACATGTGTTTCAGAAATGCATTACAACTTCAGTGGCTCAACAATCATAGCAATTTGTGCCAGAGAACCCTCATTTAGGGAACAATACTTTTAATATGGCTGTGGGCATGGATTTGTGCTTCATGCTAATTTAGGCTCTTGACCAAGGGAAATAGATATCTGATATTTACTATTTTGCCCTTACGATGCCTTGAGTTTTTAAATAGATTGTAGTTAAAAATGAGAATGGGTATAGGTAAAATCACAGTTTGCAACATTATGGTAAAACTGCGTGTGTGTGTGTGTGTGTGTGTGTGTGTGAGAGAGAGATAAACATAGTGATACATAGCGTGTGCCTGTGTTATAGGTCAAATCAGAATGATTAGCTGGTAATAGTTTGGGGGCATGATGAATTAATAGTTTTGGAGTATTTAAAGGACTTGAATGACAAGAGTATAAAAGAAGATGGGCTCAAAATAATTGAAACAAAGACCCTGTGGTTTTACCAATTAGAAACTCTTATACCCCTGGGTGTGGGCTGATACTGATGTAGACTATAGGATGAGTTGGGGGTTTGAAGAACACAGAATATCCATAAATAATGCTCCCTCTAAGAAACTGATTAGCTTTCAAAGATGGAAAGTACATTAGCAGTATAATACAGGTCAAGAAGATGGATCAAGTGAGCAACGACTATTGATGGTTAGGGTTTTTTCTGTTTATTGTTTTTTGTTTTTTTGGTGTGAGAGCTACCAAATTTTGAGGCAAAGGTAGACCCTGGCCAGAATTATGAAGTAGGCGAATTGTGTTCCTGTCCATCCTTTTTTTCAATGTCCTCCCTCTTCCTAAAGAAGCTCTGCCTTCTCTCTGGTTCACAAAGATAGTCAGAAGCCTTTGCTGTTCTCTGACTTTCCAAGATCCTCCCATTTTGGAGCTCACCAGCCTCCAACAGAACATCATCTTCTGACCTCCACTGAAACACGTATATTGTGTCCTAAGCATTCATGAAAATTGAGGGGGTGGAAGTATGTATATTAATACACTCCAGGGATGTTCATTCAGTCTCCTTATGCGTCACTTCAAGATGCATATTTATATAGTTAAAGTTAGTATCCATCTGCCTGAGAAGAAATCCTGCATTGAGGCACGGTCCTGTCAGCTGTCAGGGAGTGATTGCAAATCTGGAAAAGCAGAGGTCTTCTTCATTTCATCCCGCCTCTGCTCCCTCCCCCGTTTACCTCCCTTGGCTATACTAAAGCCTTCTGCCCACGGGGCAGTACTCAGCCACAGGGTGTCCTCTCTTGATCTAACGCCCTCAGGAGAAATGCTGTTTGCGGTCTCCATGTGCGCCTCAGACTGAAGGGGAGAACACAGCCTAAAGAACAGGTGTAAGTGGTCAAGTGTATTTTGTTTCTTCCCTTTAGAATGAACAAATCTGTTGCCATTTGAAACGGCTGTGATTCCACTTTGTAATGGCAATTCATTAAACACGTATTATGGTGGTTCATGTCTCTCAACGGCACCACCCCAGTGTGCCCTTTACTCTTGGGGGAGTTTCTTTTCTCAGTGGACCATAAACAAAACACAAATGTTTTAGATGGAACTTAAGTGTACTATCCCAGTGGAGGCAGTGGAAAAAAGCCAGCTGGCGAGCATAGCTTTCAGAAGGTGCTTTTGGTCTACTCACTTTGCTGCTGCAATTGTTTTTACCCTTTGAAGCTGAATCTTTTTGTTTTGTCCAAGAATACAAAATATCTTGATGCATGTCACCAAGAATAATATTGAATAAATCAGAACATCAATAGCAAATAAATTTTGTCAATGTGGATGATCAGTCCAAATAATTAAGGACAAAAACCTGCCATTTAACTGAAGATGACTTATATGAATAGCTACCCACGTTATCTTAGGGAAATGTCACATTTTTCCTGGGTGATTTCTAAATAAAACCATGTTTTTAATAACACCCAAAAAACCTGTTAGAGAGTGAAAAGCTTAGTCAAAACAATTTTATGTGAAATCAGTTTGCCTAACTTAATTATTTCCCACTAAAACGATTCTTTACATATATCATTTAGACACAGCCCAAATCTCCTGTAGACCGTCAGAAACCGTGTTAACAAGCACACGTTTTAATTTAAAAGTTAATCCCTACAGTAAATACCATATAGTTTATTTGCTGCTGCAAAGCCTTGTCTTTTATGAAAAACTAAATGAAAAAAAGGGGTTGGGGGATGAAAGTAAACTAACCCAACTGTAATCCTTAAAAATGTATAACAAATATTTGGGTGGATCCATAATTAAGGTTTATTATTGGAAATAAGGGTATTTTACTTTTTAGGGGGTATGTTTTGAGATAGTTCAAAGTGCATTCCAGGAGGTGATAATATATACTACAATATGCAAATTTCTTTGTTAATTATCTTATCTTTTATTTGTGTCACAAATACCATGGCTGATTCTCCTGTTCTTTCTCCTTCTTTGTCCCTGAACTGCATCACCGGATCAGTCTGAACATCCTACATGGTTTCGATGCTTTTTCCATTTACATATTGGCCTTACTTTCCTCTTTTTTATGTCAATCAGCTAGACTGAAAGGAACAGGAATGGAGGGCATTTTACATGTTTTATCGTAACCAGGAGCCTTCTTTTGTACCCAGTTCCTGATCTATCTTCAGCATTGTCTCTGCTGTCCAGTGAACATACATGAAAATTTCCTGATTTTGAAATTGTCCTTTTTTTTATTTGCACATATCTCACAAAGCATTCTAAGATTCTCAAGGGCAAGGGCCATGATAAAAACATCCTTTTCTCCCCCTCTCTAGAGAATCCAAGCATGTTTATTTCATATAGGAGGTACCTGGAAAATAAGACGAGGATGATGGTGAGGAAAATTCTAGTTTATTTCTGGCATTATGCTGCATGTAGAAATAATTCTTGTAGACTTGTAAATACCTCTGACAGAGCATTTTTTGGGTACATTTTATATGAATAAGCTGTAGTGGCTCCTCTGTGTGGCTTGCTTCTGCTATTGGGATACATACAACTTTTTCTTTGTATGTTTAAAACAAACCAAAAAAAATTGGGAATGACAGAATTATATACATGTAAAGACACTCATTTAAATCTTAATCAATACCAGTACAGTATATTTCTCTTTGTTACAATATTTCTTCAATTTAACTCGACTTGTCTATATCTGTGTCATAAATATTTAGAGGAGAAGCATTTAAAACCTATTTTGGGGGTGCCTGGGCAGCTCATTTGGTCAGTTAGGCATCTGCCTTTGGCTCAGGTCATGATCCTGGAATTCCAGGATGGAGTCCCGTGTCATGCTTCTTGCTCAGCAGGACATCTGCCTCTTGCTCTCCTTCTGCCCCTCCCCCTGCTCCTTTTCTCTCTCTCTCTATCACTCTCTCTCACACTCACTTGCTCTCCAATAAATAAAAATCTTGAAAAAAACCCATATTTTGTAATTTACATTAAAGGAAAAAGTAGATACTTTAAGATCTTCTATTTTTGGTTTCAAAGAAAATAGGAACAACTTATTTTATAAAAGTGAATACTTTCAGAACTGTACACAGTGCATAAGTGAAGTATTCTCTTCCATGGGCTCTTTGTCCTTTTGTTACGGTCATCAAGGTGTGTTCCCCCGTTCAGTGTTACCCATTCTTCCTGAGCTCATATGAAAGACTTCATCTTGGAAACACTCTCCTGAAGCCTATTCACATAATATGTTGTGTTTTTACTAGTCATTTCCGGTATATTACACATTAGAATTGCCCACTCCTTCATCAGGATTGTGAACTCCTTATCATATGCATCTCTTGTACACTTCACAGCTTCTCATACTTATTCAGAAAATACTGGCTGATTGCTTTGTTGATTAACTGAAAATAGGTTACTGTTTTGATGAGTTGTTGTTCCAGATATGAAAGAGTAATGTCTTCTCTTTCTATTTATTATTAATCTTCGTGCATTTCCAAATCTTTAAATATATGTTCCCAGTACAGCACTAATTTTCTATAATAATTACTCAAAGTTTGATAGTAGAAGTCTTCTCCTATATTTATAAATAAATAAATAAATAATAAATCAAAATCAGTTTGTTGTTTAGTTGCAAAGAGTAATCTCTAACTATATGGTATCTTAAGTTTCTACCTTAACCAAGTAGGATTACTGTAGTATTATTTATTTAGGGTCATATAATTTTATTTCTTACTCTAAGAAACTACAAGAAATAAATATGGAGATATTTAAGTATAGAAGATTTTCTTTCTTTGGTATTTTTTTCAGCGTGTAAATTTTTGATAACTTAAAAATTAAAGTGAATTCATTTCTTAAAAATGAATGTTTGGGGCACCTGGGTGGCTCAGTCGTTAAGCATCTACCTTTGGCTCAGGTCATGATCCCAGCATTCTGGGATCGAGCCCTGCATTGGGCTCCCTGCTAGGCGAGAAGCCTGCTTCTCTCTCTCCCATTCCCTCTGCTTGTGTTCCCTCTCTTGCTGTGTCTCTCTACCAAATAAATAAAATCGTTAAAAAAAATTAATGTTCATCATGCTACAGAATGGCTTATATTTGTTCAAAGAAAACAAATATTTCAACAACTAGAAATATTAATAGCCTAGTATATATTAAACACATTTAATGATAGATTAGATCAAAGGGTTACAACTTACAATCAATAGGTTTTAGGAAATTCAAATTTATTACCTCAGTTTTTATTTCTAAAATTAAAAGAAGAACCTCAATTATATTTTTATTCAGATCCTGACCAGTAAACTAAATACACTAGCCCCTACCCAATGCTATACCCCCCTCGTCTGATATTGAAATCACTGCTGGTCCTTTCTCAGGTCAGCCAGGATGCTTCTTACAGGCAGTGACAAAGGACTAGCTTCTTCTCTTAGCTTTTATTTGCACTGCCCCTGAAGCGCCCTTAACCTGGGCAGCCATCCTGGGACAAGACAATCAGGGGCGGCAATCCTCAGTCAGCCAGCACAGGATCCCCAGTAGGCAAACTATGTGTGGACTTTTAACATCAGCAACAGGGGCACTAAAAGAGTTGGACATTTTTTTCAAGCTTCAAAGTAGTAATCATGAAAAATAAGTTAAAACTTTGCTGGCTTTAGCACTCTTATTTAATGGTTACTACAGGGTTCTATAACTGTCTTTCCAACAGACATAATAGTACCCATTACCCAGCTGTAGTAACTATTAACCCATAACCAAACTGTCCACATAGCCATTCATCTCCCCACCCAGATTATTTTGAAGCACATTCTAGATATCATATATATTCATCCATATATATTTCAGTCTAGGATTATGCAATTTTAATTTGGAATTACATGATGGAGGTAAGATAAGGCAGAATATCATATATTTTCTGTGTCTAGGGGCTTTACAAATCTTAACTTGGCTGTCACTGCACATGTATATACTTAAAGTCAGTGTGACTATTTATAAAATAGACATTACACACACACACACACACACACACACACACAATTCACAATTACAAGGTCAGGCATTCATACACAGAGTAACTTAAAAATTGTCCATCCCTGGAGGCTCCTTGTCCAGAGACTGCTCTCCTTCTCACCTCAGTGTTTGCTTCTGTGGTTTCCAAATCAGTCTTGCCTTTGCAAGTCTTCTATGCTTCTATGTGTGGTCCAGATTAATTTCTTCCCCCAAGATCCTGACTGGCTTTTTTTTCTTCCTTCCTTCCTTCCTTCCTTCCTTCCTTCCTTCCTTCCTCTTTCTTTCTTTCTTTCTTTCTTTCTTTCTTTCTTTCTTTCTTTCTTTCTTTCTTGGTTTGTTTTTGTTTTATCCTTTCATATTCTCTTTCAGTCCTCTCGCTCAATCATTAGTCTCTCTCTGATGATATAGATAGATGTATACACCCTTGTAACCCACCCATGTGGATCCAGACACGGCACCAAAGATAGTCCCCTTGCTCCTCTCTAGTAGATACTCTCCTGCCTCTTCCACCCAGAGACAGTCATTTTTTGATATCTATCACTATATTTTCAATTTTTCTGTTCTAGAACTTGATATGAATGAATCACAGAGTATATACGTTTTTGTGTTTCTCTTTTAGCTCAGCATCATGTCTGTGAGTTTCATTAGAACTAGTGTCATTGTGTGTATCAAGAGTGGGTTCTTTTATGGCAGAGTTCTAGTCCATTGTGTAAATATATCACAATTTGCTTATGCATTCCCCTGTTGATAGACATCCAGGTTGTTTACAGTGTTTGATACTTATGAATAAAGCTACCATGAATATTTTTGCATGAGCATTTTCAGGAGTGTTTGTTTTTATCTCTTGAGTAAATACGCCTGATTGGTTTTATTTTGGGGATCTATATTTTCATTTCTCTCTGGTGAATACTTGGTAAGTCTTATAGAGGATATCCACTTTATTTACTCATTCAAAAAAATCGGCTTTTGGTTTTATTCACTGTCCCTTTTGGGGTTATTTTGTTTTCTTTTTTTATTGATTTCACTCTTTATTCCTTCTTTGTGCTTATTCAAGGTTTAGTTTACTCTTCTTCTAGTTTCTTGAGATGGAAATTTAGATTATTGATTTGAGACCCTTTTTCTTTCTTTATATTAGATTTTAATGTGATAATATTCTCTCTGAGCCCCTGCTTTAGCAGCATCTCATGTAGTTTGATGTCCAGCTTTTCATTTATAGTCAGTTAATTTTTTTCCTTAATATTCCCAGTGTTGTCTTTTTTGATCCATTTTATTTAGGAGTATGATTTTAGTGTCTGTAATGGGTGTTTCTAGACACTGTTCTATTGTCGGTTTCTTATTTAATCCCATTGTGGGCAGAAAACATACTTGGAATGATTTCGATCCTGTTAAATTTATTGAGATTTATTTTATGGTACAGAATATGATCTAGCCTAATAAATAATCTGTGTTCATTTGAAAATAATTCATTTTCTTCTGTTATTGACCAGTGTGGTCTCTAAATTACATGTAAGACAAACGTGTTGATAATATTTTGAGTCTTCTCTATCCTGATTTTCTATCTATCCGTTCTGTCAAAAATATATATATATTTTTTTAGATTTTATTCATTTATTTGACAGAGAGGGCAGCACAAGTAGGCAGAGAAGCAGGCAGAAGGAGAAGGAAAAACAGGCTCTCCACTGAGCAGAGAGCCTGATGTGGGGCTCGATCCCAGGACCCTGGGATCATGACTTGAGCCAAAGGCAGATGCTTAACCGACTGAGCCACCCAGGCACCCCATTCTGTCAATTCTTAAGGGAGGGGTATTGATACCTCCAGCTGTAATAGTGGTGTTAGTTAGTTAATGGGGCAAATTACCCCATTTAGTGGCTTAAAATGACAACACATACTTACTCTCTGAGTTTCTGGTTGCCTTCAAGATTTTCTCTGAATCTTTGGTTTTCAACAGTTTGCCTAGGATACACTGATGGGTGTTTTTCTTCATGTCTTTCCTGTTTTTGGTTTTCTGAGAATTTGGAGACTGTAAATATATATATATTTTATGAAATTTGGGGAATAGTCAACCATAATGTATTCATATTATTTCTTCCCCATTCTTGTACTCTTCTCCTTCTTAACTTTAATTACATGCAACATTACACCTTTTGATATTGTCCCACAGGACCCTGAGACTTTGTCACTTTTGCAACCTTTTCCTCAGATTGGATCATTTATATTCATATACATTTCAGTTCACTTTCTCATTCCTCTGTCATCTCCATTCTGCTGTTAAACCTATCCTCTGCATTTTTATTTAACATATTGTATTTCTTTAAGTTTGAGGATTTAACTCCAGTTCTTTTTGTTTCTTACTACTTTGCTGAGAAAACCTACCTTTTGTTCACTGTGAGAATATTTTCCTTACGTCATTGAGCATGGTTGGAATAGCTGCTTCACAATTGTTGTCCGCTAATCCCAATGCCTGGGTCATTTTGGGGTTGGTGTCTATGTCTTTTCTCTTGAGAATGAGTCACTATATTCTTTGTCCTCTGAGTCTGAAAGAATTCTAGAGTGTATCTGGACACTGTGAATGTGTTTGTGAAGAACATATTTTCTTTTAAATCCTTCCAAAGAGTGTTGATTTTTTTCATTTGTTTGAGTTGGCAATAAACTTGGGACCCAAACCACAAACTTTGTCTCTCTTTGCAGCAGCACAAATGTCAGCTCAGCTCATCCATGCTTAGCTGACTTCTGTGGTCTGCCTCACCCGGGTGTGGTTCAGGGCTCTGCTGCATAGTTGAATGCAGTTTGACTGCAGATTTGGGGGTCTTTTTCTCTGCCTCCCTCCTTTCTGGGGCTTATTCCCTCACTTTCCAGAAGGCATGGCTTTCTTGAAGTCGGTTGTCTATTTCTTTGGGTCAGAAAGTCTGCTGATTTTCTGTGAGAATTTTGTCTACTCTGTATAGCACCTCCTGAAGCATTCTTTTAGCCTAAGCTGTAAAAAAAGGGTAGTCTCTTGTTTTACACCTCTATACAGGCATTGAGAGCCTCTAATATCCACCTGCTTTTTCGTACCTCATGGTACCTCCAGCTAAGTTGTTTCATAATGCAGATAGTCCTTGCATGTACAGTAACATGATAACCGAAACCGGATACAAAATGCTTTCAGTTATAGTCCCAAGAGACTTCTCAGGGAGCACAATCGGATAAACAGTATCATCAGATAAGGTCTTGAAGTGTGTTTAAGATCTAAGATAGGCACTCTGGATATTGAAATAAGCAGATCATCTTATTTCTACTATTACAGAGTCTTTTCTTAATAATATATAACTGGGGCGCCTGGGTGGCTCAGATGGTTGGGCAACTGCCTTCGGCTCAGGTCATGATCCCGGACTTCCAGGATCGAGTCCCACATTGGGCTCCCAACTCCTTGGGGAGTCCGCTTCTCCCTCTGACATTCTCCTCTATCATGCTGTCTCTCACTCATTTAGTGAGTGTGGGACAATATGAGTGGGAAAAAAAATTTCGTGAATTTAAATAATCTATAACTGAAGGGGCACCTGGGTGGCTCAGTGGGTTAAGCCTCTGCCTTCAGCTCAGGTCATGAACTCAGGGTCCTGGGATCTAGTCCCGCATCAGGCTCTCTGCTCAGCGGGGAGCCTGCTTCCTCCTCTCTCTCTGCCAGCCTCTCTGCCTACTTGTGATCTCTCTCTGTGTGTCAAGTAAATAAATAGAATCTTTTAAAAAGGTGTATAACTGAAGAGATGAGAAAGGCCTGGAAGTATTAATCATTTATAATAAAGCAAACTTTTAGACACATAAGTTTTGATAAGTAACTTCAAAATCAGTGTTTTTAGAGTTTTTAGAGTTGTGACAGATGACAGTAACACCAAATTGACATGATTAGAGAGCTGATCTCAAGTTTAACATTTTAAAGACTCTGGTTCTTCATATAAAATATCCAGTGTAGTAGTTAGCACGTAGTAGATGCATAAGAAATGTGTATTTATTTACTTATCTTTTGCCTCACTCTTTTCTTCCACAGAGCAAATAAAACAAGTACCCTTTCAGTCAGTTCAGTTTACTAGTTTCCAAACACTGTTGCAACCCTATATTTTAAAAAAGCATAATGAAGCTTAGGCAAGACGTAGTCATTTGCGTATAACTTAAAGCAATTTCTACAGCAAAACTGTAAAAGAACGGAGCACTTCTTACAAAATGAATAAGAACATGTGTATCTTCTGTACAGCTCTCTAGATTCACTTTGTTTTTGCCCTGGTGAATGAAGCAGCAGATAAGGAAGGACCTCCATTCAGATTTTAAACAAAAAGTCTCTGGGGTCTCATTGGCTAGAGTGGAGCAAGTTCCCATAAATGGTCTATGCTGCTCTTATATGAAGTCTAATTCAGGCTATTTCTTTCATGGAGAATCTCTTCAGGGTCACATATCTTTTACTAAGTGCCTGCCATTAGGGCAAGTGACATCATAAAATTTGATTAACTGTAGACAAGTAAGACAAGGGGTGGGATCTCCACAGATGGATGGTATGAATCCGCTCACTCTCTGGGTGTGGATCCAGTAGGGTCATCTATCAGTGCTTCTCACACTTGAATGTGCATAGGAATCACCTGGGGGATCTTGTTAAAACATGGATTCTGATTCCATAGGTTTGGAATGGAGTCTGAGATTCTGCGTTTCTAACAAGATCCCAGTTGACGCCTATGCTGTTTATCTGTGGGCCACACTTTGACCTGCGAGATTATACCCCTGACGTGCTATGTCAGCTGAAATTGGGTTTAGAATATTGCTTTTATTCTCTCCCTTTTTAAGATTGTGATTACTGCAACAAAATTCTTTAAAGCTTCTTGGATAAAGAGACTTGGAATAAAGTGAATTTCTCTCAATGTCAGACACAACTTCCCATGATTTTAGATTTTCTTGGCAATTGTTCTTTTTGGTGTATTTCTTAGTATACCTGACATGTTCCATAATAGGATTTTTTTGTTTGTTGTCTTGAGACTTGTTTACATACAATAAAATGTACTAACTAAAAGGGAACTTTGCTATCATTTCAGTTTCTTGCTTCACAGATGAGCAAACTGAGGCTAGATTAATTATGTGACTTCACTACTTATATTTTTGAACCTCTTTAACATGCAAAATAATGAGCCTTTTGATTTGGAAACAGATCATATTGTGGTTTTGCTTACCAAAGATTATTAAATGACTGCATTGATTACAATTTAACCAATAAGTTCCATAATAGAGTTATTTTTTTCACTACCTTGAACCACTTTGATGTTATGCAGACATAGTATATCCAGAGATCTCTGTGCCAGGAAAATGAATACCTCACATTTTATTGGAGGTATTTAATGGGAACATTCACTTACATGGTTAAAATTACCCTTTGAAAAAAGACATCTAGTTTATTAAGCTAATTTCTGCCAAATCGAAAGGCATTGCCTATAATATTCTAGCAAAGGATACACACACAAGAGACATGATTAAATATAGAACCTAACCCATATGTTTGAGTATAAATTTAAAACATGATAGTAATATGAATGACTAGGTCCTTTCAGTTTTCAAATGTAAAGTTCAAGTGGAAACTTAATTTTATCTGCCTATTTTTTTTCAGTGAAGTTTTATTTAAAATTAAAATGGATACATCCCTGCTGTCTCAGCCAGCCCTCCAGATTCCACTGCACAGCACAGTTCTTCTTATATATCTACTTATGCTTCTCTAAAACTGAACTCACATTTTCTATTTTCTCTAAATGCTTTCCATGTTGAACTAAGTGGGGATATAATTCTCCCAACATTAGATTGGAATTGTCTTTGAGTATTTCTTCTCATTAGCTCCCTATATCATATCAGCCAATTTCACTAATTCTTTTTTCCAACTGCTTTGGTTACGCTCTGAATCTTACTGACATCACCCTTGCTCAAGCCATCCTTAACTCACACCTATTTTAGAAAACATCTCTTCTATCATTTTTCTTCTTCCAGCCTCTCCAGCTTAATCCACACCTGTTAACACAAGATCATTCCTTTTGAAACCATTATTATGCTCACCTGACCCGAATCCTTGAATTTGCTCTCCCTTATCTGTAGGATAAAATATAAACTCTTTATCCCAATATTCAAGGCTCTTTAGAGTCCACCACCGACCTACCTTTCAGGCTTTACTTTATGCTAATCCTAACATAAACCCTCTACTGTAGTAAAATTGCTTGACTTTCTGCCTCCCTAAAATGCTGTGTACTTTGTGGCTCTATGTCTTTGGCCATTTCCCTAGACATGTAGGCATTCCCTCTCCTCTGTTTCCATGGAGATAAACTTAAGTAGAGACTACAACTTTTTGATTGATAAGAAGTGTTAAAGTTAATCGAGTTCAATCTCTCACCTCTTCCACCATTTTAGGAGATTAAGAATGATAAAATTGTAGGTTCATACTTCCTAATATCTGATGAACACTGTACCAATCATTGCATAAAGATGGTCATCTCCTATGTACCACATTACTCAAGTTTATGATAAATTAAATTTTTGTAAAGATAAAAATCTATGAAAGCTGGCCATCATAAACAGTATCAAGGAAGTTCAAATGAAGCCCAATGTCCTATATGTTCTATGGATTGGCTAATGACAAATTCTAAACTGACATTTCATTGAATCTAAGATTTTTCTGGCCCTAGTAATGAAGTGCTCACACTTTATCCCTTGCTAATATCATGATAAATCCAATAAAAATTCCCAGGCTGGGCATTAAGCAGCATTTTAAAATCTCTCAAATTTTATTAGTGTGTATGTGTGTGGAGTAGAGGGAGATTAGCTTATTATAAAAAGTAAATCAACTAATATTTAGTGAGAATAGCCCTTAATAAGGGATGATAGCGAGAGAGGAGAATTATCCTCCTCTATACTGAGGATAAGTGGAATCTGCCACATACAAGTTAACATTTTTAAGATTAAGAATTAAAACACATTCTGTAGTGGCCTTGGAATAATCTGTCCCAGATGATTTTATTGGTCATACAATATCTTGTTAGGCACGTGGCACTACTATAAAGCGAATCAGCTGCAGGTGTTCGTGATGATTTGCTCTGAGGTTAGAAGGGATATGATTTTCCAGATAACCTGTTACTATGATTTGAATTTTAAATACAAAATAATTATAGATATTTGATAATAACCTGTTATAGTTTATGCAGTTAATATTTTCAGTTGACAAAGTATAATAAAACAGTTTGTACATTTTCAAAAAGGAAGAGCACAAATGATGTAAAGACACCTTTAGGAAACTATCTCAGCAAAAAGATGTCATCTTCTCTCCAATTGAATGGCAGTATATATACCCCAGAGCTTAGAATCAGGAGGAAATGAGCAAGAAGGAACCAATAAGGATATAACGTCTTTATTGACTGTGGGAGTTTACTTATAAATGACTAAGATTGCATATGCTGTTACCAAGTCAGATGGTGGCTCAACAGAAATGTAGTTCTAGTAAAATAAAGAATGATACTTTTATGCAGACTTGAGTTCCCGTCTTATGCTACAAGAAGTGATTCTCCTCAGGCTGAAGTCTACCAACAGTAAGTTAGCTGTTCCAATCAAGTCTATTTTCTACAGAGAAAGTCCAGCCAGCCAGTGCTGAGTAAGTTGCAAAGTCAGTTATACTGTGGGGGATGCATTTACTGTATAGGTGCATTGTTCTGATGTACTGGTTAGTTTGAATCTGGAATGATGGAATTAATGATACTATGACCACCAAAAAACAGTTAAAAAAAATGTCCGTAGCAGCTTTATTAATGGACAAAAATTCAAAACAACCCAAAAATCCATCAACAGGAGAATGAATAAACAAATTGTGGTCTATTTATACAATGGAGTACTACTCAGCAGTAAAAAAGAATAAGCTGACCACTTCCTGTTTCAGAGCTAACATACGAAGAGTTTGGCATCTACCATTTCTGTTCTTACATCAAAAAAATCTGAAAATTGAAAATCAATGACTTTTCTTGGACCCCTTCAGACAGCTGAAGTTTCAGGGTAAACAAACTATCACCCTGGAATCTGAAGGGACAGACAAATATAATGACAGCCAAGATATACTTAAAAGAACCGAAGCCACTGGAGCCATAAACTGGTAGGAAGATTTAACTGTTAGGCTTGATGAATTGTTAGAGGCTGAATGTAGACTGGTGTGAGAGTGAGAAATTCTTGGGAGTTGCATTTTGACAGAAATCCCACGCTTTTAGAGGTATTACTTTCAGGAATATCATGCTGAAGATCCAAGAATGATCTCACTGTAGAGATGTACGTGCGAAGGTCACAGCTCAGAGATGTATGCCCAGAAATTCGATAACTTAGATGAAATAGACCAGTTCCTTAGAAGGCACAAAATTACCAAAACTTACACAGGGAAAATTTGAAAATTGAATAGGCCTGTATCTACTGAAGAAACTGAATCAATAATTAATAATTTTCAGAAAAAGAAAGTACCAGGCTCAGACGGTTTCACTAGTGAATTCTGCTGGACATTTAAAGAAGAAATGATACCCAGTCAAATTCTGGCTCTTTTGAAGAAATCGTTTCTGAGGTCAATATTTGATTTTTGTTCTGACATCACAAGAACTCTTCCCAGCTGCCCTATTTCCTGGTTCTTTCCCACAAACCAGCTAGTCTACAATTTAGCCTCTATCTTGACTATCCTCCCAATATCCTTTTGCCACATCCTTTGCAATTCTTCAGGGCACTTTTAGACTTGAACTTCTTTACCCTTTCGCAAATGAAGTTGATTTTGGGGGGATGACTTTGTTTTTGGCCTGTTTCTCCCCAGAGGCAAAATGTTTGAGCCAGGGCTCTAGAGCTGAGGACAGAAACGACAACAAGCTTGGAACTGACTGACACACCCACTCCAGAGGCTGAGCACTCAGTGGATGGGGACCAGAAGGCTGGGGGTGGGGGGTACCTCTCCAATTGCCTCTCCTGGCAATGGAAGGGCAATTGTTTCTGTGTTCCCAGCATGCTACTTTCAAGACAAAACTTCTGTTCCCCTAGTGGGGGCTAAAGGAATGGAGAAGAAGGGAACCCCGCCTCTCAATGTACTCAACAGGACTTGACTGAGTCTTCCATGGGGAATCTGTGTTTAGGTAGATAGAAACTCTCTGGCCTTCTAGTGACACTAATTTCTGTCGAAACCACTGATAATCAGAATTTAGATTATATGGGTGCTGAATATATATATGTATATATGTATATACACAAATAATAAAGTCTTATTTATGTTTATTGCTGTCTAACTTATGTTATTCTACCATATTTTCTTTTTTAACTAGAGTTGGGAAGAAGACTAGGCTTATATTAACATGTCCAAGGACAAGTCTCGAAGGAGAGCAGAAGAATATGAGGAAGCAGAGAATTTTTAATTAATGATAAGGGCTATAAAATATTGGATTAATAGATTAGCCGTCATATCTTTCTCATTATTTTGTCAGAACAAAATAAAAAGTGTTGTTAAATGTAGTTTTAATATTGTCACTGCTTAGATGGTGTTAACATTCAAGCTGCTCCCGCAATGTTTACATTGCAGATTTTACATCAGTAACCTTAACAGCTTATGAAATGCTGGCACATACATGATGGTTTTTAATTTCTTTTCTCTCCTGTAAAGTAGACAAAACCGAGGGTCCACCCAACAGAGATGGTAAAGGGCAGAGCCTAGACTCAAATCCTCACCCATTCCTGGTGCTTACTTCATTCGATAATCTCCCAGACCGTGTACGTCATTAATAACTTGTATTACCCTGTAGTAGGACTCCCTTCCTTGGCTGCTGGATCATCTCTATCGTGACTGCATTTGGAGTTTAAAACCTGCGGGTCTGATAAGACAATAAAGTATACCCAAGTCTCTAACTCCTGTTAAAAAATGAATTGAGGCATATTAAAAATTTTAAGAATTTATTTGAGTAAAAATCGATTAGGATGGGGCAGTGCCAAAGTAGGAGTGGTTAGGAGCATTCCCCTGACAGAAGCTTGGCTGGAGACTTTTATAGAGAAAAGGCAGAAACAAAATAAAGAAATTATTGATCTGCTACAGCTTAACGCCTCCTTGGCTATTTGTGATCAGCTGTCCTTAGATTTCAACTTCATAACCTTGAGGCATTTACAGGCTTAAATTTTGGTTGGCTGGGTTAGACTCCCTGGCAGTCTAATGGCCTCTTTGTTTAATTAATTTAATGTTCCAGTTGCCTAATTGTAGTTCTTGGTTGGACCTCTTCTCTGACCACTTTTTACGTCCGTTATTAGAACTTGCCTTTCCTAAGAGTGTTATAGCACCCTAAGTTTACCTCTGTTAACTACTTATCATCTGTCTATAAATAGCTCTTCTCACTAGAATTAGCACAGAGCCAAGGCGCATAGTAGATAATAAAGGAAAGTTGGTTGGGTGAAGAAATGGCTGACAACATATATATGTATTCTTCTACCTCCTCTTAATTGCTTTCTGTTCTGCAGTGGTAAGTTTTTTCACCCTTGCTTAGCCTGTTGGTCATTATCATGGCTTTTTATCCCCCTGTGTGAACCACCATCAATTTATAGGCTTCTAGGCTTACTAAGGTATTCCCAGAGAGACTGGAGAGAGTAGGTAAATGTTATACCAACTTTCAAGAAGCAATGTGATGTCGATGCTACTGTGTTTTAAGAGATTAATACATATTTGCTTAATGAATAAACAAAGGGAGAGGAGTTAACTTTCCCAATGATGAGGACACATTTTCAGGGATAGAATCCAAAATAAGGGACGCCTGGGTGGCTCAGTGAGCTAAGCTGCTGCCTTTGGCTCAGGTCATGATTCCAGGGTCCTGGGTTCGAGTCCCACATCGGGCTCCTTGCTCGGCAGGGAGCCTGCTTCTCTCTCCACCTCTGCCTGCCTCTCTGCCTGCTTGTGTGCTCTCTCTCTCTGACAAATAAATAAATAAAATCTTTAAAAAAAAAAAGAATCCAAAGTAAATTCTGTTCCTCAACTCTAACTGAAGCAGGAGAAGGTAGCTCTTACCAGAGACTACGTAATTCTATGAAGGCCTGTGTGCAGATCTGAGCAACTGGGGGAACCTGAGTAAAGCTTACCCAGTTCTCTAATAGCTAACATTAAGGTTGGGAAACATTTAAAAAAAATAAAGTTATATTTACAAATTTTAAAACCTATATGTATCAGAATCATATATTTATTTATATATTACACATCACATATTATATATTATACACATTCCATATTATATAAGTAATACAATGATGCCATTAAAATGATACTTGCAAATCAGTGCTTACTCATATGTAAAGAAAATTGCAATATATTAAGCCAATGACTAAGTTGTACAAAATATGCTTCTGTGTTTATTTTATTTTTTAAAGATTTTTTATTTATTTGAGAGAGAGAGCATATGAACTGGGGAGAAGAGCAAGGGAGAGGGATAAGCAGGCTCCCTGCTGCACAGCACAGGGGCTCGATCCCAGAACCCTGAGATTGTGACCTGAGCCTAAGGCAGATGCTTAACCTACTGAGTCACCCAGGTGCCCCTTGTTTAAAAAATAAGCATGTATAGGAAACTCTCTGGAACATGTGTACCAAAATGTTAACTGTGGGTGCCTCTAGACAATGAGATTAAAGGTGATTTTTGCTTTCTTCTTTGAATTATTTTAGTATCTGCATATTTAAAAAGGAAATAATCTTTGAAGTTTAAAAAACAGAACAGTACAGTTAGTCTCAATTTGTGGTATGTGTTCATTGTCACCTTTTGTTAATAATCAGTGGCACTAAATGGTCTCTGGGGCTTAGCCAGGAGAGAGTGATGATAGTATCTGGGGTATAGATAAGAAAGAAGGATGGAAAAAAGGAAACGAACAAACAAAAAATGAGAACAGGTTGGCTAAAAACAAAATTCTTCCAGAAATATTTGCAAGTCATAGGTTTCCAGAGAAGGCTTTCTTTCCTTTTAAACATTCCTCTTCAACAACATTGCCCAGAGGATGCAGGATCCCCAAGATTGTGGCAACAATAAGAAAGTGCTCTAATTCAGTGGTAAAGTAGAAGAAAGGAAGAGAAGAAGATGGTCAGTCTAGGACAGTGCTCCTTGACTTCTATCAAGAAAAGTACTGCATCACCTGCTTATCTGGTTTTTAAGTTCTAGAGCAACGTGGAATCAATTATTTTGAAATTTGCTTGTATTAGCTACTTGAAATTTATTCAGTGTCTTTCAGCAGATTAAACACATGTTAAATGAAGACAAATATCTATTTTTAATATATTCCATCCTTCATGAAATCAGTTGTTTTGTAGAATATGGTGATTTTGAACTACTCAAATTCACTCATTATGTTTTAAAAATATAATTAAATAATGGCACCATATTTTTAAAGTAAAATCAGTTTGAAAGTATTAGTCTGAACATTACATTTTTTTTTGTAGGGGTAAACTCTCTGGGGCTGGGGGAATAATCCATAGGAGACCTGCAATTTTTATGGTATTATTGTTGACAAATAGAAAAGAACTATAATTAATGAAAAAAACATAGAATCAAGAAACTATATAGAGCTTGAATATTCACTCCACATCATTATTAATTCTACAAAATAATGGTAATATTGTATTAGTATTACTGTGTTGTACAAAAATAATAAATTTAATAATATAATAAAAGTGATGCTAAGTTCAATGAATAGCAAATAATATTATTAATATTTTTCAAATGGTTATATTGATAGTAGATTATTAAGGACATTGACATCTAAGGGATGAACTGAGCTGACTGAACATTTTGATGACATCTGATTTCTGGGTTTATTGCTTGACTTCTTGATTGTATCTGAGGCAATTTCCCTGGAAACTCCTGGACCCCAATTTGGATAGTTGCCCCAGATGAAATTTAAGCTTATACTTGTTTACAAAAATTATGCTTTTCCTGATTTGGCGACCTCCAAAGGGGAAAAGATGATAAACATAACAATTGCATTATTTTTGTTTTTTTCTACAGTGTAAAATATCATTATTAAAATAACCAATAGTAATAATTAACAACTATCTATTTTCTAACATTTGTATACAGATTTTAACAATTATAGGATTCAGAAAACTTGTTAAACAAATTCAGACATCTAACTACAGCTCTATATTTTCCTCACCAAACTTCATCTGCTCCCCATCTTCTTTTTTTTCCCCCCAGGTTTCATCTGGAAGTTTGGATAATCACTCACTCTGAACTTTGATTAGTCAAAATTATTCTTTCTCTAGCTCTGATTTTTAACTCCATATTTCACATTTTAAATCTTATTTATAACTCTTCAGGGAAAAATTATTAAGTTGCCTTTCCAAAGCTCCTATTATTTATGTGAAAATGTTAGGTGACCATAAACTTTAACTGGATATTAGTGTTATTGTCATTTCTTTCTTTTTTCAAAGAAAAAAATGATACTTGAAAGTAGCAGATGGATGTACTATAGATCATCAGAAGGGATACAGATCATTGCTACCATTCATGCATTTTGATATGACTCACATTTAGTGGGAAATAAATGATTAACATAAAAGCTGAAGCAAGACAGTGAGTGAAAACAATTTTCAACATGACTATAATTTTTATGGTTTGAATGAAGAAATAGGCACAAAGAAAAGGCTTTCCTGATACATGAAGAGGTTTTTCTGATGTGTAGTGACTACATGCATTGGTTTTGGATTCAGGTGGACCTGAATTATTTTTCAAAACTGTATTAATTTTTAATCATACAGTGTCTCATGAATAAATTTTCCTGATAAGAATTTAAACACAACAGATAAACATAAAGCACCCTTGACTAAGTCTTTCCTCACCCCCGATCCTAGTCCCTTTGTGGGAATAATTATTGCTGTCAGTTTGGACATACTACCCCAGAAATTTTCCATAACATAGAGATATTCCTATAAATATAAATATGTTATAGGTGTTAGCAGATATAAAAAGACCTCCATAGGAAACCATTAATATTTTATTCAATCAAAATTATATGTCAGGAATTTTTCCATAGCCAGCAATGATACAAATGATTGTTTCTATTTATTTGTTATGAAAAACAGTACACATAGTAGTGAAATACCCTTGTGTCAGCTTCTTTATGCAAATAGGGGAGGAGTAATACTGCTCTTTTATGGTGTATGGGCATTATTTGGGTTTACTGAGCACTAATGTGTCTGGTACACTTTCCCCAGTTTCTGAATCAAAGAACTGAGGCATAGGGTAAGTATTTACTTACTTACTTACTTATTTTTAGAGAGGGAAGGGTGGAGGAGGAGCAGAGGGTGAGAGAGAATCTTAAGCAGGCTTTACACCCAGCCCAGAGCCTGACGCAGGGCTCCATCTCACGACCCTGAGATCACGACCTGAGCCGAAATCAAGAGTTGGATGCTTTACTGACTGAGCCACCCAGGTGCCCTGAGAGTAAGTATTTTTAATAAGAAGATAGAAACTAAATTGTAAGAGATTAAGTAACTCACTGCAGAGATTAAGCGGCAGAGCAGGGATCTGCCCCTGGAGCGTTCTGAGCTCTTCACCGTGTTGCTGCGCTGTCTCCGGAGTGGATACCCCCACACTGAACAAGTAACAAAACAGACAGACTTGCACTCTCCCTCTGGTCATGGGAGAGCACCCATTAGC
Organism: Mellivora capensis; assembly: GCA_004024625.1. Classification (NCBI taxonomy): domain Eukaryota; kingdom Metazoa; phylum Chordata; class Mammalia; order Carnivora; family Mustelidae; genus Mellivora; species Mellivora capensis. The sequence continues at coordinate 1,013 of PISX010007336.1, read as the reverse complement.
CCTCAGCTTCACCAATACCTGATATCATCAAATGGCAAAATAGTATCTCGTTATTTTAATTTGCATTTCCCAGATTTCTGGCGACGTTGAACATCTTCTTACAGTTTATCATACATTTGTATGATGTATTCTTACAGTTTATCATACATTTGTAGTCTCTTTTCTGGGATTTATTTTATTTTTATTTTTTATTTATTTTTTTTAATAATTTATTTTATTTTTTTTATTTCTTTTCAGCATAACAGAATTCATAGTTTTACACCACACCCAGTGCTCCATGCAATGCGTGCCCGCCACAATACCCATCACCAGGCTCCCCCAACCTCCCACCCCCCGCCCCTTCAAAACTCTCAGGTTATTTTTCAGAGTCCATAGTCTCTCATGGTTCATCTCCCCCCCAATTTCCCTCAACTCCCTTCTCCTCTCCATCTCCCCATGTCCTCCGTGTTATTTGTTATGCTCCACAAATAAGTGAAACCATATGATAGTTGACTCTCTCTGCTTGACTTATTTCACTCAGCATAATCTCTTCCAATCCTGTCCATGTTGCTACAGAAGTCGGGTATTCATCCTTTCTGATGGAGGCATAATACTCCATAGTGTATATGGACCACATCTTCTTTATCCATTCGTCTGTTGAAGGGCATCTTGGTTCTTTCCACAGTTTGGCGACTGTGGCCGTTGCTGCTATAAACATTGGGGTACAGATGGCCCTTCTTTTCACCACATCTGTATCTTTGGGGTAAATACCCAGTAGCGCAATTGCAGGGTCATAGGGAAGCTCTATTTTTAACTTTTTGAGGAACCTCCACACTTCTCCAGAGTGGCTGCACCAACTTGCATTCCCACCAACAGTGTAAGAGGGTTCCCCTTTCTCCACATCCTCTCCAACACACGTTGTTTCCTGTCTTGCTGATTTTGGCCATTCTAACTGGTGTGAGGTGGTATCTCAATGTGTTTTTAATTTGAATCTCCCTGATGGCTAGTGATGATGAACATTTTTTCATGTGTCT
>PISX010007335.1:0-89816 GCA_004024625.1 Mellivora capensis | reverse complement strand
CCCCCCCCCCCACTGATGGTTATGAGCCATGACAGCCCTTTTCCTTTTACATCTGAAAACGGAAGAATCAAAAAGGATGGGAGAGATTCTCTACTCCGAGGATGGCAAATCCCTGATACTCCAGCCGTGCCCTCCCCGCTTGCCCCCCGGGCGGACGTCACCAGTAGAGCGCAGTAGTCTTTCCCACTACTATAACCTCAGAACCCTCCCAGCCCTGCTCCCAGGGCCTCCCACCAACGGAGCTGCGATTCCAGCCTCTTTGTCACCTTTGTCATCCTCTCGAGGTACAAGTGGAGCGTCTGAAGTTCCACGAGGCAGGATTACTTTTCCAAATCACATGGTCCTTCAACTTCTTCTGTGTGTCCAGAGGGCCTCCTAGCTCCAAGCCACGGGGGGGCTGGCAGACAAATGTGGGTTTACCTCCGTGGGTGCACACCGTCTCCTCTTCCTGGCCTTGGCTCTGAACTCTGAAGCAGCCAGCGCAGGGTCTGTCTGGGGCTCTTTGATTCTCTGGCCACAGACCTGTGTGGGAAGCCCCCGACATGGCACTATACTGTGGACTCGACCCTCGTCGGGGCTCGTGGGGGCTCGCCGGGGCTCGCCGGGGCTCACCGGGGCTCGCCGGGCCTCTGCCGATTCAGAAGAAGCCAGTCCCAAAGCCGTGGCTGGCCCTGGCTTTGACTCACCTAGGTCAGCACCAGGCCACCCCCTCAGCTCATCCACGTGTGGCCTGCAGGCCCTGGGGTCGGGGCTTGGCTCCCTGTGGGATTTCCTTTGCTGAGATCTCCCAAGGGAAGAAACGGGAGTCGGGGAACCGGACCCCTTATCCCACAGTTCTGCCCCCAACCCATCTTGCGCCTTGAGGGGGTCGTCCCTCTGGGCCTCACTTTGCCCGTTTGTGAAATGAGGAGGCTTGATGAGATGTGTTCCTCAGAGCTGGCTGGGCCTCGGGGGTCACGGACAGCTTCGGACGAATCCGATTCCTCCATCCCAGCGGGCTCTCGAGGGGCCCCAGGCGGAGACTGGGAATCTGTGATTGTGTCTCCAGGGCTCCTCAGAGAAATGGCTGATTCCGGGACTGGGGCAGGGACCGTGCCGGATGCACCTAGGGTGTCTGGTCATCACAGAGAGCAAGGAAGTGCTTCATTAAAAGCAAAACCAGATGAAAACAAACAGAAAAAAACTCTAAACCAGGATGGGGGTCTGTGTCAGAAGGACGCAAGCCCGACCTGGAGAAGCTCCCAAAAGCTGGAACAGTTTGAACAACAAAATAAATAATGACGGTATTGGATTATGACCCAAAGAATCAAATAGATACCTGTGAGTCCACACTGATACAGACAGATGGGGCGGGGGGGATAGGTAACACCAGGAAGAAAGGACAAAGCTTCCCAGCAAAAGAATTCCAAATAATAAATGTAGAAGGAAGTGGGGGAAATAGGAAATCAGTTCGAATCTCACAGTAACGGTCATGGTGGGCAAGAGCCACCTGATTGAGTGGGCAGAATTTTCAGGAGAAACAGGATACTTGCATAGCCGCAAATATCTCCCCTGCAAAATATTTCGTAATTACGGTGGTGGCCCCAAAGTGTGTCCGCAAGTCTTTAATAACCCCCCACCCCAGGGGATGGGGCGTAACTCCTGCTGCTGCTGGCTGCCCTTAGTGACTTCCTTCTGAATGAGGCCCTTTCTGTGGTGCAGGAGTGCACGGGGAGACCAACAACCTTGACCGGGCCGTGGAGGTTAACGCTCCTGGTGATGGCACAGGGGCGGCATTTACCCCAGTGCGATGTGATGAGAAGGACACTTCGCCTCTATTTCTTCCCCAAACCCATGCCCCCAGTGTAATCATGAGACTGCATCAGAGAAACCTGAATTGGGGGGATTCTACAAAACATCTGACCACTGCCCTTCAAAACCGTCAAGGTCATGAACGACAAGAATGCTTCGTGGACCAGAAGAGGCAGCGTGGTCCCGGATCAGGTCCGGGCCAGAAAAACCAGAATTGGTGGGAAAAGGGCAGAGTTCTTACTTAATCAAGTCTGGAGTTGAGTAAATAATGTGAACTAACAAGACTTTCTTGGCCCGGTTAAGTGCACCCTCGCAAAGTCGTTGACATTAGGGAAAGCTGGTGACCAAGCCATGGGAGCTCTCTGCGTGATCTTTTGCAACTCTTGTAAATCTGAAAACTATACACATATTTTAGAAGTTTCCCCAGTGATGCTGACTCACCTTGACCTAGTTAAGATCCCCTGAACCTCCCTGACTCACCACCACCGCCCCCCACCGGGGGGCATGCGCTCCTTTCAGGTGCCGCCCCGGGACCTTCAGCCTGCAGCCCCACAACCCTGCCGGCTGCACCAGCTGCTTCTGCTTCGGCCACTCCAAGGTGTGTGCGGCCGCTGCCCAGTTTCGGGAGCACCACATCCTCTCCGACCTCCGCCAGGGTAGGAAGCACCTCCCATCCCCCCACAGCCACCTCCAAGGGTCTGCCTGCTCCCAGGTGGGGCAAGCTGTCACGTGGCACGTGGGGTGGGCTATCAGCTGGGGGGGGGGGATAGGGGCGGGGCTAGGGGTGGGAGTGGGAAAGGGCCTCTCCCGGGCTCACACACACAGGCCACACAAGATGTGCCCCTCTGCACCCTTCAGCGCTCCCCGGTATCTACCTGTACCCCTCGGCTCCCTCCCTAGCCTCCAGCAGGGTTGGGAGCTGGGTAGGTGGCAGCCTTTAGACCCCGGTGGGGGAGTTCCTCATCAGTTGTGTCAAGAATCCCTTAACGTGTTCTCCCCACGCCCCATGCTGGGGATTCACACTCAGTCCCCGGACTCCATCCACGGAGCCCCGGCCATGTGCCAGGCATTGTGCTGAGCTCTTTATATCATGGAACCCACGAAGTCCTAGGAAGGTAGGTGCTGTAATTCCCATTTTACCGGTGGGATAGCTGAGGCCCAGAAAAGGCATGTCACAGAATTCAGCGGTTGCTGCCTGGGTTTGTCAGCTCCTGAGTTTTGCTCTCCGCTGCCTGGCCAGCCTCCTGTCTGGGACAGGGTCTGGGGGTACCGTGGTGCCCTGCAGCCCCAACGGCAGGTGTGTGCCTGTGCGTCTTTGGAGTTAGAGGGCGATGGAGCTCGGCATTTAATCACAGCCTATGGGGACCCCTGCCGTACCCTACAGAGGCCCCCCCACTGCTGAATCTCCACCAGGCAGGAGGCGGTGTCAGCCCTGGGCGCCCCAGACGTGGGGGCAGTGCGCCCTCTGCTGGACACTGCGCAGAAAGCAGGATGGAGATGGGGTCCCGCCTTGTGGTCCCCTGGCAGGGGTCTAGGATGTCAGCATCAAACGGGACTCATTTTATAGATCCTAAGAACAAAACCATTTTCTGCTCTCAGGTTGAGCCAGGCGCCGGGTCTGGCACGTCTGTCTCAGGATCTCACGTACCTCCCTGTGACCCTGAGGCCACAGTCTCAAACTTTTTTTGCTCCCCCCGTCCCTTCATGCTCTTGAAAATAACTGAGGACCTCCCAGCAGTGTCCTTTATCTGGTGGTTAGCGTGGGTGTTTTCTATACTAGGAATGACAACAGGAATTTTAAAATAGTCATATATTAACGTACTTAAAAATGACTGGAATAAGTGTGTAACGGAATGATATGAGCCTGTAAGACAGAGCGCTTTTTCAAAAAGACGAAAACGGGAGTGCCCTCATCAGCTTCCGCACATCTCCTTACGGCTGGATTAGTAGAGCTCAGTCTGCTGCAATAGCACATGACTTGCAGTTTCTGGAAAATTCCACCATGTGTCAGACACAGCATGAAAGATGCAGATTTCATCTTAGTGTTACTAGAAGGTAGCTCGAGCTCGTGGGTCTCCTGAAAGAGTCTCAGGCATCTCCTGGGGTCTTCAGACCAACTTCGAGAACTGCCATCAGGGCCAGAAGTACTCCACTGTCCCCGTTTTGCAGATAAGGAAGCAGCTTCAGAGAGGTGACGTAACTTGCCCAGGGTCACACAGCCAGTGAGAGGCAGAACCTAGTCTAGCACCGGGGAGCTGCAGACCTCCTCTTCCTGACCTCTTTGCCTTCATCCCACCCTCCTCAGCCCTCCTTTGCCCCGGGGGTCCGGCCTCCACCCCCCCCCCTTCCCAGCCGCTCCCTTGAGGTCATTCGCTCTGTGCCAGACTCTCTGCTTGGTGTATTGCCGTCGCCAAAGGGAGGGTGGACAGGACGGGGGATGGGAAGGTCTGGGTTCTCATCCCAGCTTGACCACTTCCTAACCAGGTGGCCTCCCTCAGCGCAGTGGGGGCTAATGACACAGGCTTCGCAGAGGACAGGTGGGGTGAGGTCCAGGGTGAGGAAGTTCTCTGAAGACCTAGGAATGAGGTCAAGTCCAGTACTGGTAGAGACCATCCCGATGGCCCAGTGCCCTGTGCTGGGGTCTCCAGACTGTGTCCTCCTATTGTATTCAGGACCCCCTGAAGGGGCCAGGCAGGCTTAGAGGTCTTCTCTTGCCCAAAACAGAGCTGGGACTCTCAGCTTTCTCACTTTTCCGGGGGCTCCCTCCCTCCCAGAGACCCCCATCCTGACTCTGGGGCAAGGGTCTGAGCTGGCTGGCTGTGGGCAGCATGGAGCCGCTGCTAGCACTGAGAGCATGCTGGCTCTCACCGCCCTCCCAACTCCCACCTGTCTCTAGAACATTCTCGACCCCCCGCACCCAGGTCCATTGTTTCAGGCTGGGCTCAGGCCTCTGGGGGCCGTCTGTGGGCCCCCCCTGAGAAGGGTGGTGTGAAGAGGGAGGGAATGGGGGCCACCCTCCAGAGCCCCACGTGCATGTGCATTTGCCATCCAGGAGCCGAGGGCTGGCGGAAGGGAAGTGTCGGGGGCCCAGAGCATCCCATGCGATGGAGCCCGAGGGGGCTCCTCCTGAATCCAGAAGACGAGGAAGAACTCACCCTACCAGGTATGTGCCAACCCCTCCTGCTTTCTGATCAAGGCCTTGCCATCAGGCCCCCCAGGCCCCAGAAATCCCTGTACACCTCCCATCGGCCTCTCACCCCGCCAGGCCATGGCACCCTCTGCCCAGGGTCCTGGGATTCTTGCAGAAGCAAGAAGTTCTAGATTATTCTGAACCACCCCCCACTGAGTAGGGCAACTTTGGACTCCTGGGAGCTGTACCAGACCTGGAACCAGGATCTGGGAGTCCATTCTTAGCTCTCCTGTGGCCAGATTCCGGGTCTACTGGCTCCCCCACCCCACTCCTGCCCTTGACCTCCCTCTCCAAGAAGGACCAGAGGGATGGTGCCCCGATGTCTGGCTTGCTCTGTGGACACGGCACCTGGCAGGAAGCAAAAGTCATAGGACCCCAGTCCGGGGACAGGTTCTCCAAGCTCAGAGGCCAGAGAGCACAAACACTGTACTCCGTGGCTGCTTTGTTGACAGGCTTAAGAAAAAGTAGTTTTTTGCTTAAGAGGTATTTGCTGCACCGTATGCTGGGCACTGGGCGCTGGGCACAGTGCAGAGGGCGAGGCAGGTGGACGGACTCAACCAGTTTTATTTTAGGTCTTGATGTGCACCCCAGTCTCCCAAGCCGCTCTGCTTCTGGCTGGTTGCTGAGTGCAGGGGGCCTGGAGGGAGACAGGCAGGGTGGGGCCCTTTCCTGCCACATGGGAGTTTTCAGCTGAAGCAGTTCAAAGATACCGAAAAATAGCCCGAGTTCGAAGGCCATGATAGGGCCCCCGGTCCTCTGTGTTTCTTAGTATTCCACTACCTTCTCTGTGCTCCAAGCGTGCTCTGAGGCCCGTGGGAAGCGTGGCCTCAGGGCGGTCAACACCCCTTCTTGGCCACACGTGCAGCAGGCTTACCTCGCAGGCTTACCTCGTATGTGCTCTGAGCCTCACTAAGCTCCCCCAGCGTGGGGCCACCAGAAGGTGCTGGTGGAGTATTGTGAGCACGAACGGGAAGGGGACAGCAGAATGCGACCACTGTGCATGATGCACGCCTCTGCTCTGCCCCCAGAGACTCCATCGTCCCATCAGACTTCACTTACAAAACCCAAGCTCAAGACAGTGACAGCAGAGCAGTAAGCCAGGCGGGGGGCCCTGTGTTACTACAGGGACACAGGGACATGAGGCTGGCCTGCAGGGTGGGGTGGGGAGGGTCTCCTGTCCAGGGAGCCTTTGGCTTTCTCCCTGCTGTTGCTTTATCTTGTCTGAATATTTAATTGTCAATAACAGCAATACACCATAGACACGTACGATTTTTAAAATCAAGCTAATTAAGTGAAGACCAGCCTTCCTCTCTTGTCTTCAGAGAAGTTCCTGGGAGACCAGCGGTTCAGCTACGGACAGCCGCTCACACTGACCTTCGGGGTCCCTCCTGGGGGCTCCCCACCCCCCGTGCAGCTGAGGCTGGAAGGGGCGGGCCTGGCCCTGACTCTGCGGCACTCGGGCCTCTCTGGGCCCCCAGATGCCGGCCAGCCTGGGGAGGTGCAGCTGAGGTTCAGGTAAGTCTCCTGCTGTGTCCTGAGAGGCGGGGGATGGGCAATCAGGGTGGCCCCTGAGGTCTGGGCGCACTTGGGTCCTCCTGTGGTCTGGGGGCTCCCACCCTCTCCACCCCTACCCCCAGCCTCGGCTTCCGGTTTGACCCGCACCCCTGCCAGGTTGCAGGAGACCTCCGAGGACGAGGACGCGGACCCTCCGCTGCCCCCCTTCCACTTCCAGCGGCTTCTCGCCAATCTGACGGCTCTGCGCATCCGGGCCGGTGGCCACGGCCCAGGCCCTTCTGGTCAGTAATGATAAGGACAGCACCACCCCCCCCCACTGTCCCCAGAACCAGCGGGGCCCCGGGGCTCCTTTGTGTCTGGGCCTTGCCGAGTCCCCATGGCAGACAGTTACCACCCCCGTTTTACCACAAAGACATCTGAAGGTCAGAGAAGTAGGACGCTTGCCGGAGGTCATGGAACTGGGAAGGGCCCGGAGGGTGGACTGCGAGGTCAGAGGCAGGGGCTGGACAGGTGAGGGGCCCGAGGGTGGACAGCTCTAAGAGACAGACGTGTGGTCACAAAGCAGCCAAGAGCCGTTGGGTGTCATCAGGCCATGGCGGAGACCACCACTGCGGGAAGGCGGGACCTCCGAGGGGCTTCTGTGGGTGCTGGGCTGGGGGGGTGGTGGCGGGGTGCAGGTGAGGATCCCAGAGTCGGCGCCTCCTGCTGGTCGTTGGTGGTATTGCATCTAAGCTGTCCTGGGAGCCCATCTGCTTCTGAACCTTCCCAGAGTGGGGGCTGGGTCAGGACCCAGCTTCCAGGGGGATTTCTCACCCTGCTCACATGGTGATCGTCCTGATGGTCCTCTGGGTGTTCCTGGCTGCTTCTCTCCTTAATGTACTCTCCCCTCCCCCCCACCCCGCACCCATACCTGTATGTGCCCAGACTGGACATCTCCAGTGCCCCCGTTTAGAAGAGGTGTCTCACATGAAACACCCCTTTACTGTGCAGAAGGGAGACTTGGAGAGATTATAACCTAGACACAACTTTTTGAAACCCATATAGTATCCTGGTTGTGATCTACAGAGCAAATAAAAGGAAAGTAAGTGACATACGAAAGTAATCGTTGATTTCCAAAGGGTCAGAGCTCAGATGACCACACTGGGCGACAGAAGGAGGTAATCAGAGTTTCCCCCACTCGGGGGGACAGATAAGTGTGCGTGTCGGAGAAACTGAAGCCCGGGAGTCGTTTGCACGCGCGGCGAGCAGGGAAATTCTGACGCGGGGCGTGTGTGGTTGTGGGGGGCGCCTGGGTGGCTCTGTCGTTAAGCGTCTGCCTTCAGCTCAGGTCATGATCCCGAGGTCCTGGGATTGAGCCTGGCATCGGGCTCCCTGCTCGGCAGGAAGCCTGCGTCCCCTTCTCCCACTCCCCCTGTTTATGTTCCCTCTCATGCTGTGTTTCTCTTTCTGTCAAATGAATAAATAAAATAAAATAAAATAAAATAAAATAAATAAAATGGAGTCGGGGTCTGGGCTCACATGTTCGCAGAGGGGCCTCCCTGCCCCTTTCGGAACCCAGCCAGAACTTTGAGAGTCACGGGGGGAGTTTCTCCTCATGTCAGTTGTCTGACAGCCCTGGTCCTCGTCTCCCCGTCCTTGTGACAACCACAACAGCCACAGATTTGCTTCTAGGGGGGTAGAAGGAGAAACTTTGACTTCCAGGGCCCCTTCTAGCCCAGGCTTAGGGTGTAAGCCAGCTCCTCCTGTCTCAGCTCCCGTGTTCCTTTTGGAGCCTCATCCTCATCGTCCTTGCCCTCGCTCCCCAAAACCTCCTGCTCCCCAGGTCACCGTGCTGGGCCTCCTTACAGGAATTTCATTTCTACCACTCAGGCTTCAGTTATCAGATGTTCACAGATCACTGACTTGGGCCAGGCCCGTGCTGGGTGCCAGGGCAAACCGGAGGCAGGTGGATATAGCGACCGTCCCTCTCCCCACCGAAACCCAGCCCCAGACCTCCTCTTCCCACTGAGGATGTTCTGGGCCATCCCTCTCCGTGCTCTTGCTTTTTACAGCTAACAGTGGGTCCCGGCGGCCGTGACTTGTCTTACACGTAGAAAAGACTGGCTGTCCGGCCGCTGCATGTAGTTCTGTGGTATCAGTGCTCCACAAAGTTCAACCATCCCCCCATCCCTAGACATTGAAGCGGGTTCTGGTTTTCACTATGCGCACAGCACGGCAGAAGATAGGGAGGAACTCCATGGAAAGGCCTTTGTCTCCTTGTGCAAGTCTGTCTGTAGCGTCGATTCCTCAAAAGGGCAATGTTCCGTCTTAGGTCAAAGAGGGCACATTTTCAGCTTTGATACCCGCTGCCAGATTTTCCTGCAGAGAGGCGGCACCCATCTATGTTCTCAGGGCGCGTGCCCACCCTCCTCCCCTGTCTACCCGGCCTGGTCCTTCTCCAGTGTTGATGGATTGTTGTTGTTGTATTTTGCCCCAAGATTCTAGTTGTTTTCTGGGGGGGGGCGGGGAGGTTGGTCTGATAGGGGCCCTCCTGCTTCACTAGAAACCTAACCTCCTAATGTATAGTCCTTTATCCCTGAGCATGAGTTCCCCACACCATCTCTCCCTGTCATTGATCTTTATTTTTGTGAAAGATTTTATTTATTTTGAGAGAGAGCAAGCATGAGCTGGGGGGAGCAGCAGAGGGAGAGGGAGAAGTGGACTCACTGAGTGTGGAGCCCAATGTGGGGCTTACGGGGCTCGATCCCAAGACCCTGAGATCTTGACCTGAGCTGAAGTCAGATGCTTAGCTGGCTGAGCCACCAGGCGCCCCACCTGTCATTGATCTTCCGATGCTTACCAAGCTGAGAGTCGTGAATAGTATCCTCGTTGTTTAAATTTACATATCTTTAATAACCTGTGAGAATGAACGTCTTTCATTAAATTCCCAGCCATACCCATTTTTTGTTCTGAATCACCTTATTTTTCCTTTGCCCTTTTTCTTTCTTTTCTTTTTTTTTTTAATTGCAATTGACTCATAGACTGCTTTTGTGTTTGTGGGTCAGTAACCCTCTGTCTATTACGTATGTGAGCAGGAAGGTCTTAGTGGGGAAACGTGTGCCTATAACTCTCTTCCTCTCTATCATCCTTCTGCAGGCCAAGTGCTCCTGACCGAGGTCCGGCTCACATCCGCCCAGCGGGGGCTCTCCCCGCCAGCCTCGTGGGTGGAGACCTGCTCATGTCCCAAGGGGTACACAGGCCAGTTCTGTGAGTCCTGTGCTCCAGGGTACAAGAGGGAGATCCCACTGGGGGGTCCCTATACCGACTGTGTCCCCTGCACCTGCAACCAGCACGGCACCTGTGACCCCCACACAGGTGAGTCCCGGCACCCCATCCACAGGGCCCTGGGGTGACTCCCAGCGCAGCCGACGACCTGATCAGGGTCAGCTCTGTGCATACACGAGCCATCGCCAAGAGCGGGACTCACCAGATGGTGTCATCAGGGTCCTCCACATCCTGGGACCTTTCTATAGGCGTCCCGTCTTACAGGCAAGGGACCCAGGGTGCAGGGAGGTCGCTCGGCAGATAGGTGGCAGAGCTGCTCCTGCCACAGGTTCACTGCCGGAGCCGCACCTGTAGGAGGAAGCACAGAGGGAGCCTCGACCAAGGTCGCCAGGCAGGAGGGGCTGGATGGGGGTCTCTCTCCACACGCAGGGCCTCTCACTCCGGAAGTGGGAGGATCTGTGGCCCGATGCCCTCCTGGAGCAAGTGAGGGGGGTCCCTAGGAAGGGAAATAATTGTGCTGGAGCCGACAAAGGACAGCAGCCTGGGAATCAGCAGACGAGCGAGCGGGGACAGGCACGTGCTGCACACGAGGGGCGTGCTCCCGTGGTTTGCCTTGGCAGGAATCACTCACCGGGCCCCGATGAGGCCCCCGTCCTGCCGCGCACTGCTCCAGGCAGCCCCTGCCGAGGAGCGTGACACAGCCGGTCTGTCACCCCTCAGAGCCCTTGGCTGCGCCCTAACCTGCTGCCCTATTTGGGCGAGTCCTCACCTGGCCAGTAGGTAGAGCAGCCACTGCTGCTCACACTGCATAGAAAGAGGAGTGAGCGCTTGATCTGGGCCAAGGCAGGGCCCCCAGAAAGCAGCACGGCCATGGTGGTGCCCCCTGGATTGTCCATCCTGAATTCCCTCTGTGCCCCACCACCCCCTCCGCCCCCGGGTGCCGCCGGGCCTCCTGGAAGTGGGGGTTTTGCATCACTGAGCCCCTCTCAGCCAGACTCTCCCTCAGTCCCTGGCCGCCGAGCCTCCCTTCCCCAGGGCGGGCTCTGAGCGGACCGCGGGTGCTGGAGAAGGGGGGTTTGCACACCCCCCCAGCATGACCGGGCAGGGGTCTGTTCCATGAGACCAGGCCGCCTCCTGGAACCTGCGGACCCCATACGTGGGGAGTGTCCTTGCTAACTCCTGTCAGGAACAGACTCCTGGGTCTGCGTCACTCTTGCTTTTGGCCTCCGAGGCTCAGAGAACACAGAGGAAGGGCAGGAAAAGCATGAGCGCAGACATGGGTGGGCCGTCTGTGGTTCGCTGATAGGTGTTGGAATGCAGGATACCATGGATCACAGCCCAGGTCACTCAGCGGGGCGCTCTTGCTGTCCGTGGACGAAAACCCCCGAGGCCAGAGCCCCCATTGTGTCCATCTTGCAGGGATGAACACTGAGGCACCAGGTGTTAGATGGGTTTCTCAGCTCCACACAGTCCATAAGTGGTAGACTTTTTCTCCTCAGGCTGTGCTGCCCCCCACTTAGAAGGTTTTCACCCCAGTTCTGCTGGGGTTGTGCTCTGTGACCTCTGCCACCAAGACGCCCCTGTCTCTGGAGCCTTCCTCAGGTGGTCTCGTCACCAGGTGCTTGTCTTGCCCCTCAGGGATCTGCCAGTGTGGCCATCACACCGAGGGCCCCTCCTGTGAGCGCTGCTTGCCAGGTTTCTATGGCAACCCCTTCGCAGGCCAGGCTGATGACTGCCAGCCCTGTCCATGCCCCGGAGGGTCGGCCTGCACAGCCATCCCAGAGAGCAGCGAGGTGGTGTGTACCAACTGCCCCCTGGGCCAGAGAGGTGAGTGGCTCACACCCTGGGGCCCTGCTTCTGTCCTGGGCTCCAGGAGTGGGGTCCTGGGTTCGGAGTGTGACAGATGGGGGAGGGCTTAGGCGTGGTAGACCTGACCTCTGGGGCCATGGCCAGGGCCCCAGGCTGCTGTGGGCTTCTGGCAGAACTGGAGCGATTAAGCATATCCAGGAGAGGTTTTGAAAAATCCCTGTCTGAGCCCTGGTCCTACAGAGACTGATCTGGTAGCTCGAGATGGGCCCTAAGAATCCACATGCATGACAGGTGCTCTGGCTAGTCTGACACACAGTAAAGGTGGAAAACCTCTGATTAAACTCTGAGCTTTTATTGTTTTTTTTTTTTTTAAGATTATTTATTTATTTATTTGTCAGAGAGAGAGAGGGAGAGCGAGCGAGCACAAGCAGGGGGAGCAGCAGGCAGAGGCAGAGGGAGAAGCAGGCTCTCTGCTGAGCAGGGACCCAACACGGGGCTCGATCCCAGGACCCCCGGGATCATGACCTGAGCCGAAGGCAGATGCTTCACCGACCGAGCCCCTCAGGCACCACAAACTTTCAGTTTTTATTTTTATTTTTATTTTTTAAAAGATTTTATTTATTTATTTGACAGACAGAGATCACCAATAGGCAGAGAGGCAGGCAGAGAGAGGGAGAAGCAGGCTCCCTGCTGAGCAGAGAGCCCAACGCGGGGCTCGATCCCAGGACCCTGGGATCACGACCTGAGCCGAAGGCAGAGGCTTAACCCACTGAGCCACGCAGGCACCCCCCAAACTTTCAGTTTTTAAAACATGTTGCCAGATGTCCTATGAGGCAGAAGGCCCCCCAGCACCTGCTGGAGGACCCGGGCCACCCTTGACATCTGATTCTTTTTAACAGCTCTTTTGAGATATCGTCCACGTACCTGACGATTCACCCACTCTAAGTATACAACTCAGCGGTTGGTGTTTTCTTTTTGTATATTCCATTAATCATGTTTTAAATTATGGCAAAAAAGGTATAACACAAAGTCTCAGCTCAGCCACACGTGAGCATACAGCTCGGTGGCGTGAAGCACATTCACAGCTGTCCTGCCGTCCCCACCGTCCGTCCCCAGCACTAATTCATCTTCCCGGAGACTCTGTCCCCGTTAAGCAGCCCCCCCACCACCACCGCCTCCAGCCCACCCTGCCCCCTCCCGCAGGCACTGTCCTACTTCCTGTCTCTCTGCATTTGACCCTTCCAGGGACCTCACGTGAGGGGGACCTTCCAGTGTTTGTCTTCTGTGTCTGGCTTGTTTTGACATAAGGTTGCCAAGGTTCTCAGACATCTGATTGCGTGTGTGGTCACTGTGGCTGCCTTGGGACAGCCCATCACGTCGGTCCTGTCAAAGGCCGGCCTTGCTGGGGAGCGCTCTGGAAGCAGCTCCCTATAGCCAGCCGCAGAGCAGGGTGGGGGAGGGCGGGGGCCCCAAGACCTGACAGAGCCAGGTCCCACCTGGGGACCCTGCACCCCATCCTGCCATCAGGCTGTGCCTGACTCCCCCCAGTCTGCAGACATGAGGGTGACCCTCTCAGTGGGTGGAGACAGTTCGAGACGTTGGGTCTGGCCCAGGCTGAGATGTGCCCAAGGAAGGATTTTGGGGGAGCAGGGGCACTGCTGTGCATGGAGGGAAAGCCCCCTGGGAGGTGCCCGGGTGGGCGCCAGCCCCCACCTTCAGCACGCCGGCGTCCTGCGGGCCTTGCTGAGGAAGAGGGTGGTGGCCGTGAGGCTGAGGAGGGTGACGACAGGGACTAGGTGGTGACACCCCCTCCGCTGGGCACTTAGCTTGGGCTGGAAGTTGAACACTTAACCTCACCAAGCCCTCAGACGTGGCTGGCCTTATCGTCCCCGCTTTGCAGATGAGGAGCCCGAGTTCAGAGAGACCCCGGGGCTGGTCTAAGACACACAGCCAGCTGATGGCTGAGCTGGGCCCTGGCCTGGCCCTGGGACTGTGCTCTGCTGCACAGGGAAACCTGAGGGATGCCCACCCTCCCTGCCTGGGGACCCCGCAGCCTCGTGCCTCGGGCGGGCTCCTCCACACACAGCCTGCCCCCTCCCCCCAGGGCGACGCTGTGAGATCTGTGATGATGGCTACTTCGGGGACCCTCTGGGGCTCTCTGGGGCTCCCCAGCCCTGCCAGCGGTGCCAGTGCAATGGGAACGTGGACCCCAACGCTGTGGGCAACTGCGACCCCCTGTCTGGCCACTGTCTGCGTTGCCTGCACCACACGACCGGGGCCCACTGCGAACGCTGTCAGGACGGCTTCTACGGGAACGCCCTCGCCCCGCGGACTGCAGACAGATGCACGCGTGAGCACCCACCCCCCCGCCCCGCGGGGCACCCCTGTCTACCACACCCAGCCCGCAGCTCTGGGGGGCTGTGCAGCCTCAGGCAGATTCCTCACCTTCTCTGTCCCCTTGTCTCGAAGGTCTAAGGGTTTGCTCTCCTCCAAGGTCAAGGACTCTCTCAGCCTCGATCTAATCAAGGCCAATCCTGTGATTTTTTCATTTGTTCTTTGCCTTGATAATTTTGCACTTATCTCAAGCCCCACGGTTAGTGCCTACGACTGTCCTCGGTGGCGGACAGCACCCCTCACGTCAGTGCTGCCCCTGGGCTTCCATCGGGCTCTCCCTCTCCTCTTAGCACTCAGCCCCTGTCCCGCTCAGAGGGCCACAGCGTGCCTCGGCCTGTGGAAGGCCTCCAGAAGTGCTGGAGGGAGAAGCTGGGCGTTGCCCCCAAACTTACTTGCTCCAGAGCCCTTTCTCCGTGTTCTGTGGAGCCCAGGAGAGAAGGGTCAAGGGACCCAGAACAGTAGGCACATGGGTCCACCCGTGACTCCCTGGCCGGGTCTCTGGCCTTCTCTCCAGCCGACTGGGGTTCAGAGCAGGCTCAGAAGAGCCATCTGTCACATGATGATTCTAGGCTGTCTCTCCAAGGACATAGGAAATGGGATGAGAGTTGAGCACAGGCCTAGAGTCTTTTTCCAGAAAAAGCTTAGGATCCTGGGTTGAATGTGAGTCATCCCCGTGGGCTCCCCACCTTCTCCTGGACCCCCAGAGTTTGAGTCGATGATCTGGTGATTCCCCAACACCATTTCTGCTTCCGTCCCCAGCCTGCGGCTGCCACCCCGAGGGCTCCATCAGTGAGCAGAGAACCTGTGACCCGGTGACCGGCCAGTGCCCCTGCCTGCCTCATGTGATGGGAAGGGACTGCGGCAGCTGCAGCCCTGGCTTCTATGACCTTCAGGCCGGGAGGGGCTGCCGTGGGTGGGTAGGGTGAAGCGGGGAGTGCCCTTCCCTTGGCTGTGTCTCCAGGATGGGAGAAGCCGCCCAGGGAGCCCCCAGAGGAGGGATGGGTGTAGAATGTGTCATTCCAGGCCCCCTGCCAGGAACACTGTGCCCTGCCCCATAGGGGGACAAAGGAATGGTCCCTTGAGGGGTCAGACTCGTGGCCCTGCCAGCCCAAGACGCAGGCCAAGCGCAGCCCTGAGGGACATCTAGGTGGGCAGGGGACCGGTTTGGTCTCTGATTCCCTGCTCAGTAACACCATCCCTCCATGATCTTTTTGGCCAGAGCAGCACCTTAATGTCTTTAGGGAGCAGTGAAGGACCCCAGGAAAATGTCCCGTCCAACAAACTGGCTTCTCCCTTGCAAGACTTCTCAGAGCCTTTAATATGCTAATTGCATTGTGACTTTTCAACAGAGGGGTATATATATAATCTGCAAGATTTATAGGTCCCCATAGCCCGTTTTCGGAGGAAGGGGTAGCATTTTTGTGAGACTCTGCTTCCCAGGACACAGCTTGGGGAAAGCTGTTGGACATGTAGCCACCTGGCGATGGGGCCTGGCCGGCAGAGGGTGTGATCCCAAGGCTCCTCGTGGGCTGCAGCCGGCCGGCCGAGGCTGGGTGGGGATTGGCCCAGAGCTCGTCTCCCGCTCAGGTTCCTCCCTCTCCTAGCTGCACGTGTCATCCGCTGGGCTCCCAGGAGGACCGGTGCCACTCCAAGACTGGGCAGTGCCCTTGTCGCCCGGGCGTTGAGGGCCAGGCCTGTGACAGATGCCAGCTGGGTTTCTTCGGCTTCTCCATCAAGGGCTGCCGAGGTGAGGAGACTGGGTGCGTGTGGCCTCCCGGAGGATGGGGCCTTGAGGTTTCTGGACAGAAGAGCCACTGGGATGCCAGCCATGTGGCCGGGGAAGGAAAGATCAGCTGCTTTCCTGTAGAAAGGCCTGTCTTCTAAGAGCGGCCATAGGTACAGGGAGTGAGAGAGTATAGGGAACCAAAACTCTAGCCCCAGACATCACTGCTCAGTTCCCGTGTGCCGGCGCCATCAAGTTACCTCTCTGGGCCTCCGCGTCCCTACTTGCACAGCTAGGCTGCCTGGTCGTTCCCAAACATGGCTGCTTCTCAGACCCAGGAACCCTGACATAAGTCAGTCACCACCTCTGACATTCTGACTCAGTCTCCCGGGAAGGACCCAGGAGTGTGGTTGAGCTGGACCTGGGGTTTCTGGAGGGGCCAGGCGTGAGGATGCAGGGGACGTGGAGATCCCAGTGGGGGAGGGGTGCCATCCACCCTGGTTCCCTCAGCCTGCAGGTGCTCCCCGTTGGGTGCCGCCTCGGCCCAGTGCCACAAGAACGGCACGTGCACGTGCAAGCCTGGCTTCGTGGGCTACAAGTGTGACCGCTGTCAGGACAACTTCTTCCTTACGGCTGGTGGCACACGCTGTGAGGAGTGCCCATCCTGTTACGCCCTGGTGAAGGAGGAGGTGAGCCCACCCTACCTCCCATCACTTCACACCACCCCCCATGAGTGCCCCCTCTGTGCTGGGCACCAGAAATGCCCGCTCAGCCCTGGCTCTCAGGCCTTCTGGGGCCACTGGTCACCTTCTGCCTGCGCCCACCCAGCCATCGAGCCGATGTCAGCCCTGCTCCCCCCTCACTTCTGCCCGTCCCTGGCTTCTGAGTGGACAGAAGAGCGTCTCGCACCAGCTGTCCTTCCCGAGCACCCACGCCCATGTCTCACCCTTTCTCGAGTTCTGCAGGGATGAGACAGTAGAAGGCCCTTTGTGGGGAGGGTCAGGAGGAGAGCCATGCCCGTTCTGGGGCACACGTAGAATGTTGAGCAAGGAGCTGGTGTGGTGCAGGGGTCAAGAGCGTGAGCTCTGGGGTTCCCCTCCCCAGCCCCTTTCGTTGTTCCCATTAACAGGTAACAGGTTTGGTAAGTTTGGGTGTCTCTCCTATTCCACAGTGGACACAGGCCTGCAGCCCTCTCCCTGAGACCGGGGAGGCCAGCCGTCAGAGTGAAGGTGCTCTAGAAAGATGCAATGATGGGCGCCAAGCATAAGCGGGCCCCGGGCAGTGCCTGGGCCAGTCCCTGGGGTCAAACCCAGGGATGTGTCTGCGGGAAAACGGGCGAATAGTCACACCACACAAACAAGGGTGGCAAACAGCCTTGTTCAGAACAGTTTTGCTTCCCAATGAGTTTAGAATTTTGTTTTTTTAACCTGGATTTTGCCATCAAATAGGGAATGGAAAGCCTTAGGGTTTTTCAGAGCATTCTGGACTTTTGGAATCAAAGAGAGGGCTTGGATCCAGCATCCCCTGGCCCCTGGGGCCATTACAGGATGAACGTGAGCAGGTGCGTGGCTGGCAGGTGCTAACAGCCAGCTCCTAGCACGTGCTCTATAAATACAGTTCTTGTTCGTGTGACTAAAAGAACAGCGCTAGGAGACGCTGCGTGGCACACGCACTCGGCCAGCAGGTATCCAGGTGACCTTCTCTGTGGCAATACAGCAGGACGGACAGATTGTCCTGGGGCTTCCCTTCTCATCCCTCTCTAAGTGGAACAAGGATGTGGTCCACGGAATGGCAGCAGGTGCTGTGGGCGTGAGAAGGGAAGGGACCACTAGGAGGAAGGGGTGGGCAAGGCTGGTTCTCCAAGATCTGCTGCATTCTCAGCTTTGATGCCCAGGATAAGATGGGGGAATCGAACTGCTGGCCAGGGAAGGCCAGGCAGAAGCCGGGGGCGGCGTCCAGACACGACTTCAGGCAGCCGGCCTCACACACCCTTCTTTTCCTCACTCCTCCAGGCTGCCAAGCTGAAGGCCAGGCTGACCCTGATGGAGGGATGGCTGCAGGGGTCTGACTGTGGCCAGCCCTGGGAACCACTGCACGTTCTGCAGGGAGAGGCCCCATGGGGGGACGTCTACCAGGGTCACCACCTGCTGCAAGGTACCGTGAGAGAGAAGAGCGGGAGGCAGCGGGATGGCCGGCTGGCCAGACACACCCCGCCGGCCCTTTGGTCTGCTCTCACGATGCTTCAGAAGCTCTTGGCTCGGTCCTAGAAGAAGTCACTTTCTGGGAGAGCCTGTCTGACCTCCCAAACCACATGGGCTCCTCCTCCTCTCCTGGATCTTTCCTTCACGGTCCCCCACCCAGTTCTACTTTGTAACCTAGAGCATCTAGCCCCATGCCGCACCCAGAGCACAGGCCCGTGAGGACTGGTTCAGGGCGGGACAACCCACTGAGGCGCTGTCCCAGGTGCTGAGCAGGTGGCCTGTTGCTGTCTTGCCCGTTGGCCATTTTGCTCGCTCCCCAGCATAGAAAACAAGTGGATGGGGGCGGAGGGGGAAGCTGTTATTAGAGGTGGAATCTGGCCTCCGGACACTGCGATCTGGGGAAGCTTGACAGTGAATTGCTTCTGTGTAATTTCATGTTCATAAGCACCTGTGCTCATTCCGAAGCAGGCATAGGTAAGCTGAGCACCTGTTCGCAACACTCATTATCGGAATAGGGAGCTTCCAGATGTTCTGGGTTGAAAGGTCCATACTAGGGGCGCCTGGGGAGCTCCGTTGGTTAAGCATCTGTCTTTGGTTCAGGTCATGATCCCGGAGTCCCAGGATCAAGTCCTGCATTGGGCTTCCTGCTCAGTGGGGCGTCTGCTTCTCCCTCTGACCTCCCCCCCCTCCAATGCGTGCGCTCGCTCTCTCTCTCTCTTCCTCTCTCTCTCTCTCTCAAATAAATAAAATCTTTTTTTTTTTTAAAAGCCCATACTGAGCCACATGGCAGATCACAGAGCTGACTTGAGGCAGGGGTGTTTCTGCGGTCTCGGATTTGGGAATTGCTTGTTGTGGCTCTAACTGGTCTGGATTCCTTCCAGCCTCTCCACTGTGCTGACTTCCTGTGTGAGAGGCCTTGGGCTGTGACTGGCCTCTACTGGGCCTCAGCCTTTGTATCTGTAAAATGGCAAGGCTCTCTTGCCCTGGAACTGACTGGTGGTGCTCAGGTCTGGTGATAGACCTTGGCTGTGCCAGGCAGAGTGCAGGGCACAGATGGGGGCCCCCCCGAGGGTGAGCGTTTGATCGGGAAATCTCAATTGCTCCGTGACCCCTGGGCTTTGTGGGCTTCATGCAGGAGCCCGGGAAGCCTTCCTGGAGCAGGTGACCGGCCTGGAGAGTGCGGTGAAGGCTGCGCGGGAGCAGCTGCGGGCGCTAAGCAGGGGTGCCCGCTGTGCCCAGGCCCAGGCAGGGAAGACCTGCATCCAGCTGGCAGAGCTCGACGCAGTGCTGGAGTCCTCGGAAGAAGAGAGTGTGCAGGCAGCCATCGTCCTCAAATCTCTGGTACCCCAGGGACCCCTCCCCACCACCCGCCCCGGGCTCCCCTGGCAATTGATCTGGTGGCCCATGGTGTGCCTTTTTGGAGAGGCTCAGTTCCCTCACCCGCAGAATGGATGTCACGCAGTACCTCTTGTGCTGACTCAGTGGGATCAAGTCCGCATGGAAAAGGGCACGTTCCAGGTGGACGGTGAATGCCCACTGAATGAGGGCCAGGCGGCATTACCGTCATTTCCACATTCTGGGGCTCTGCTCGCCGGGTGCTGACTTTGAGGCTTTATGTAGCTTTTTTTTAAAGGTTTTTTTTTAAGATTTTATTTATTTATTTGACAGAGATCACAAGTAGGCAGAGAGGCAGGTGGGGGTGGGGGCCCTCAGAGGCACGCTCCCCGCTGAGGAGAGAGCCGGATGCAGGGCTCGACCCAGGACCCTGGGATCATGACCTGAGCCGAAGGCAGAGGCTTTAACCCACTGAGCCACCCAGGCGCCCCTTTATGTAGCATTTATTAAGTATAAAGTAACATTATAAAGTAACTGGCATGGTCTGATTCTCCCAGTAATTTAACCGAATGAGGCCCTTGCCCTTCAGGAATCTCCTTTCTCCTTTCTCCCTCTCTTTAAAGGTGATTCCTCAGGAAGGGTCCAGCCAGCCCACCACCTGGAGCCCCCTGGCCACAGAGGCCCGTGCCCTCGCCAGGAGGTGAGCCCCCAAGCCCCGGGAGCCTGGTTCTGAAGGGAGCCCCGCCCTTTTCCTGGGGGTTCTGAGGTCAAGGTCAGCCTGACAGGTGACCCCCTGCCTGGATTCAGACCCAGTCTGTGCTCCTCACCCTCTTCTGTGACGGCTTTATTAGGGCAACCGTATCATTATTGTCCAAACTGAGACTTCACGTGAGATGGATCACGTGAGACGGATCACTATGCAAGACAACGGGCATAGATTATGTAACAGGAACAGGGCCGTGGGTCCCTGCCCATCAGCCTTTGCTGTGTCAGGCAGAGGGAGGGGAGGAGCCTGGCCCTCGGGGCTGGACTCTGTTTGGGACGGTGGGAGGCCCACGTGGTGGGAGGGGTGGGTTCGGGCCCAGGCCCCCTTCTCTGTGAGCTGTTGCTGAAGGTCAGGGGACGTTTCCTTACAGCCACAGGGACGCCACTGCCAAGATTGAAGCCACTGCTCGGAGGGCCCTGGTCGCCTCCAACACCAGCTATGCACTTCTCTGGAGTCTGCTGGAGGGCAGGGTGGCCTCGGAGGCCCAGCAGGACCTGGAGGACAGGTGAGGCCTCCCGGGTGTGGGCACAAGCTTGAACCGGCCTCCTGCAGCTGCTGGAGCCTGGCTGGAGGCTGCTGGTCCAGAGCTGGCTTCCTTCCCGAGTCCTGATGTTCTTTGGGTAGGGGCGGGGGAGATATCTGAGGTCTTGGGCTCACTGGGTGGTGAGTTACAGGAGCCCACTTAGGCCTGGGGGTGCAGCTCAGCCTCTAGAGAGAAGGGACGAGGGCCTGAAGCAGGAGGATCCAGAGCGGCATCTCTCTTTCTCACCCCTGCATCATCCCCAGCCCCAGCCCCCCCCACCCCCCCACCCCCCCCGCAGCTCCTCTCAGACACCAGCTTCCTGCTTGGCCTCTGCTTCTCTGCCATGGGTGACCCTCTTATGTCCTCCGCAGTGGAGGGTCAGGAGAGACACAGCAAGGTCTCAAAAGTTCCAAGTTGACTTCCTAGATGAGAGAAGGCAATTGGCCCACCTCCAGTCAGATTGCCTGCCCCCAGTCCCCTGGCATGGCTGGGGTGAAATCACATGACCCCCTCCCGGGGCAGGAGTGGGGGCAGGGGCTGTCTGAGAAGTGGGAAGAGATGAGAGGTGGCCGGAAGTCCCTGCCCCAGCAGCGTCCATGGCAGAGCTGGGCGGGGAGGGTGTGATCAGCTGGGTGGGACAGGGAGCTGTTCTAGGTGGTTGACTACACCCCCTTGGAGCTCAAGGGGCCCCAGAGCTCTCCGTTCATCTGGAGAGCGCTTGCCCAAGGTCACCCGAGGGCACAGCAGATCCAAGACCAGGGCCTGGGCTTCTGTCCCTTCCCCAGCACCAGGCACTTTCCACTTAGTGATTCAGCCAGAGGCTTCCAACATTTGCAAAGCAGATGACTCCAGGGTGGAAACCAGGGGCAAGCCCCTTCAGAAAAGAGTGCTTGAATTGAATGAATGAAGAAACAAGAATGGGGTGCCTCTCCTGCCTTTTCCATTCATCCGAGAGCTGCCGGGTAGAGGCCAGTTTCCAAGGCCAGCCGCTGGGTTCTGACACTGAAGAGGGCTCCAGTGGGGGGTCTGGGGGGACAGCCATGGGGAAGGATGGCCCCGTGCCCTCTGCTCTGTGAGCCACCTCTGCTGTCTCCTCTCAGGTACCAAGAGGTCCAGGCGGCCCAGAAGGCGCTGGGCACAGCTGTGGCACAGGCGCTGCCCGAAGCGGAGAGGGCGCTGGCCACCGTGCAGCGAGTCGGTGCAGATGCTGCCCTGGGCCTGGCCTCGCCAGTCGCCCCCTCAGCACTGGTCAGCCCCGCTGGCTGCCCCGGGGCTCAACCTGGGGTGGGGGTGGGAGAAGGCGGCGGCCTGGGAAGCCGGTGCAGCCCAGACCTGGGAAGCCGGTGCAGCCCAGACCTGGCCAGATGATGTGGCTTATTTTTAACTAGATGGCAGTCAGTTAAAACGAGCTGATCCACCTCCGTGGCTTGGCCGAGTGCCTGCCTGGCTCCGAGTGAGCGCTGGCCAGGCTTTGTTGTGGGTGTGATGACAATAGTGAGACTAGGCGTCGTGGCATTAGCAAAGGCACCAGACAGATGTGGGATCAAATCCCAGCTCCGCCGCTCCAGATCTGTGACCTTGGCCAAGAAAGTCCCCCACTCCCCAACCCCGTCCTTCGGTTAGGTCCTCTGTCAGCTAGAGCTCGCCCATTCAGTTATCTGAGGGCTGCGTCTACAGGGCTGGGAGAGGATTCATGAGTCGTGGGCAAGGTGGCCCTAGTGCTTGTCGGCCCCCTGGGTAAACCCGCTTCATCGCATCTCCCTCGTAATCCTGAAATGCCAGAACTTGGAACCTGCCCTTTAAGGAAGAGGCTGAGCTTCTACAGATATATTTGGGGCAAAACCTGACGGGCCCAAGGCTGTGTATTTGTGCTCAGAACCCACACAGTTCTGCTTCTCTCAGGTCAGGAAGATTCTGAATGTGGAGGTACATCCGGCCCCAGGGTCTCCGCTAAGACTCTGGGCCTGGGGAAGGAAATGCAGGTCAGGGAGGCCTCACGTCTAGTAACTAGTAGAGCAGGAATAGAGACAGGTTCTCCCACCTGGCGGCCCCCGCCCCCAGCCCCTCTGCTTCCCAGGCCCTGTCCCCACCATTCCCGCTCCCCGGGTGCCTCTCACCCACTAGGGGTTCTGCACCTCAGACCTTCCTGCCAGGCCCCGCCTGAGCCCACCATCTCCCTGCAGCCTCAGAAGTCCCAGGCGGGGGCCCTGAGCCAGAAGGTGCAGGCCCTGGAGGAGACGGTCGCATCCAGAGAGCGCCGGGTCACTGAGGCAGCCCGGACCCTCCAGGCCGCCGCCCAGGCCGTGCTGCACAAGATGGAGCCCTTCACACAGGTGGGCTCCTATCCTTTGAGGCAGGCATGGGGGGGGGGGGCGGCTGTCCTGAGGGTGTCCTGGAGTCAGGGGGTGCGGGGGCGGGGAGGGCAAAGACCGGAAATAGTCCTTCCCATCCCTCCAGTGTCTCCCACTTGCAGCGCCCCCTGGCCAGCCTCTCTCTTCTCTCTCCAGCTACACCAGGAGGCCAGAGACGCCCTGACCCAGGCTTCCTCCTCCATCCAGGAGGCCACAGTGACTGTCACGGGAGCCAGGACCCTGCTGGCCGACCTGGAAGGTACGCATGCCTTGCCGAGCCCGAGGCTTCTTGATGCACAAATGCCTGTGACCACCACCCGGACTCCCGCCTCAGCCAGGCCAGTGTGGCCCTGGGGATAAGAAAGGGACAGAAGTCCGGTTGTGGGGGCATAAGCCAAATAGCCTGTTCCCTGCCCCACCCCAGCCAGGACCTCTCCCGTGGCCGCTGGTCTTGCCCTCACATGCCACTCTCTGGCATCTCGCCCACATGGCCATCAGCCATCAGACTGAGCCCGTCAGGGCCAAGAGGACCTGATGCCCTCGGCCGCCTGTCCCTGGTCTAGTCTGCTCTGACAGGGGTCCTGTCACCTGGTACAAACACCTGCCACGTCCGGGGCTCAGCTGGGGCCACGGGGAAGGAGACAGACTTCTCTTGAGAAAGAGGTGTGGGTTGATGCCAGTCCAGGTCTCCTCGAGCTCTAGGGAAATGAAGCTGAGTAGTCCCATTTTATAGATGTGTAGACCAAGGAAAGGGATTGGTAACTATCCCTGGGTCAGAGGTGCGCTGAAGAGAAGCTGTCCCGTGTTAGGGCTCTCCAGCTCCGTGTTCCCCTCCGGAAGAGGCTTCTGTGATGTCTCTTTGCTCCAGAGAGAAGCCCCCTCACCCTTTATCTGTGGCTCCTCCCAGTGAACTGGGTAAGGCAGGAACACAGGCAGCCCCAGAGGCCCCTTGGGGTTTGAGACTGGGAGTCAGGCTCTGCGTTCCCCTTGGCTCCGAGGATTTCCTCCTCAACTCCATCACTGCTGCTGAGAGATGGGGCTTCAGCCATGGCCTCCTGACCCCTGGGGCAGAGAGCGAGCTGGCCGGTGCTTCCCGTTCTCTAGGTTTCTCTGCAGTGGGAGGCCTGGCCACCCACCGGCCAGGGAACTTCTGATGGGGAAGCCGTGGCCATGAGTACTTGCCTCTGAGTCGTGTTCAGTAAATTCTGTGATACTAGTAATGGAATAATAGGACTTCTGAGCATTAAAATCGTAAGGCTTACTAAAGCCATCTGCTGCAGCCCCCTCGGCCGGCAAGGGGCTCCTCCGCCCTCTGCTTCCCTACTTCCAGCGATGTGTGCTCACCAGCCCACGAGCTATTGCCTTCTCGCTGGGGGATGTACTGCGTGGAAATCTGCCACCTTGGTGCAGTACCTCGGTCCACGTGAGGATTCATCTCGAACTGCTAATCCCGGGCTAATTTCCCCATTCCTACCCCTTTTCAGAGACACCCCCTCTCATCACCAGTCAGTCTGTGTGCTCGGTGGGTATTTAGGATGAAAGGAAAATTCGTTGGATATGGGGTTTTTTTCTTTTTTTTTTTTAATTTTATTTATTTATTTGACAGACAGAGATCACAAGTAGGCAGAGAGGCAGGCAGAGAGAGAGGGGAGGAAGCAGGCTCTCCTCGGAGCAGAGAGCCCGATGTGGGGCTTGATCCCAGGACCTTGGGATCATGACCTGAGCCGAAAGCAGAGGCTTTAACCCACTGAGCCACCCAGGCGCCCCCTTTTTTTTTTAAAGCTGAGTATCTGTATTATATGTGACATTGAAAGCTCCAATACTACGTCTCTCTCTTTTTTTTTTTTAAGATTTTATTTATTTATTTATTTGACAGACAGAGATTACAGACAGAAAAGCCCTGAGGCCTTTAGCCCAAGACCACCAGTCGGTTTGTGTTCAGATAAGTTTAGGAAATGTTGCTACCGTAGTGCCCTCTTGAGGCCATACAGTGCATACCTTACAATATTAAAGGTCCTGAGAAGTCCTGTAACAAAGAAACCTGGTTCTCTTTAAGTTTGACGTTTTCTCCTGATGTTTAGTAACACCCCGTAGAGTCAGCACTCCATGGAGTGCATTTTAAGAAACACCAACTTCGTGTACGAGAAACAAAGTAGATCTAATTTCTCGGTTATCTTCATGAAAAATTACGTGATATTCTGCCTTGGAAGGCTTGATTCATTTTAAAATCTGACTATCGTTAGAACTCCCAATTCCCCTTCAAATTTTATCTGAAAGAAAAGGAAAAAGTCTCTCTTCTTTACAGAGGGAAACCACTTCTTATTAGGTAATAAAATCTCCACAAATCGTAATACTTCCCTTTTTGTCTTGACTGCTAGGAAGCTCAGAGGTGAACAGAACATTCAGTGCCTGAGATGTCATTATCCTAATTTTCTGGCCCTTCGCACTGCTCTCCTTCCCACCTCATCGCTCCCCCAGTTGCATAAGGCTTTGGTTTTTCACTTCAGTGGTCCGGTTGTTGATGTACTTGTCACTATAAGCTGCTTCAAAGCCTTTTTAGACATAAGGGAGGGGTACGCAGGAAGAGCTGAGTGGATTTTCTGGTTACTGAGGCGTGGCTCCCTATCCATTCCCAACCCCGGCCCAGGCATCGGCCAACCATGTAATCTCGCCGTTTTAACAAACGCCACGATATAATATGAATCTTTAAATTCACTGAACAGTGCGTGTTGCTCATTATTCGCTTGTTTCCCAGAAAAGCTTCAGGAGGTTTCCTGTAGATCTCCCGCCCTCAGCACCTCCCTCACGTTGTCTGGGGACCGGGCGCAGTGGCTGCCTGGCAGGCTCTCAGGGCAGGAGCCGCCCTCCTGACACGGCCTCCCCGGGTTTGCAGGAATGAAGCGGCAGTTTCCGCAGCCCAGGGACCAGGCCGCCCTGGGGAGGAAAGCAGGCATCGTCGGCGACAGGCTCCTCGTAGACTTGAAGAAGAAGACCAGGCAGGCGGAGAGGATGCTGGGAAACGCAGCGTCTGTCTCCTCCAGTGCCAAGAAGAAGGGCAGGGAAGCCGAGCTGTTGGCCAAGGACAGTGCTAAGGTCAGGGCCATGGGTGTGACAGCGTCCCTGCCTTCTGGGCCCGTGGGAGGACTGTCCTGGAAGAACTGCCCCTTCTGTAGGTGAAACAGGGTCCCCACAGATCTGCCCCCGTCCGTGTAGACCGTGCTGAACGCTCCGCACTTACCAAGGGCTCGGGGGCCCC
This sequence comes from Mellivora capensis, assembly GCA_004024625.1. Classification (NCBI taxonomy): domain Eukaryota; kingdom Metazoa; phylum Chordata; class Mammalia; order Carnivora; family Mustelidae; genus Mellivora; species Mellivora capensis. Next base: position 63,698 of record PISX010007335.1, on the reverse strand, counting down.
AGGCCAGTGACCCTGTTGATTCCTCAAGAAAGAGGTGTCACTGTTGTCACCGGCGTCCTGGATGAGGCCCCCGAGGCCCCGTCCGGGTGAGTGACTTAAAGTCCCATGACCAGGACTCTCACCTAGGTCTGTTTAGCTTTACTCCCCCAAACCTCTAAGCTCTTATTTATAAATTGGGGCCAAAGTCTAGTCTGTGCATCCCCCTAGCCCCCGCCACTGGCTCTGTGCGTGTCGCCAGGGTCCAGGCCATGTTTGTGGAATGAATGAATGATCCGGGGCTCAGACTGACGACTGCTCGGCATCATGGCCGTCAGTGCTCTTTACCTCTGAAAGGACTCAGTCCGCTCACCCTCTTACCCCTCTGCTGCTGCCCACTCGCCAGCTCGCCAAGGCCTTGCTCAGGGAGGGCAAGCAGGAACACCGGCGGGCAGGCCGGCTCTCCAGCCAGACGCGGGCGATGTTCCGACAGGCCTCCCGGCAGGTGCTAGCCTCGCAGGCCCGCACACGGGAGCTGGAGGATGCAGAGCAGGTACGTGGGCCAAGACCCCCCCCCAACTCCCATATCCTCCTGGCCCCCGAGCCAGCAGGGAGCCGGTCAAGTTTTCCCTCCCGCCCTAGATGGGTGCCAGGCTGAATTCCTTGGAACGGCAGATCCGAGAATCGCGTGCCTCCCTGGAGAGGGACGTCCAGGCCTTGTCGAAGCTGCTCGCCAGGCTGGGTAAGGAGACCCCCGGGTCCCTGGAGCACCCCCAGGAGCTTCTGTGAGGCCCAGTCCTAGAGAAGCTTTCCTCCTCGCCCCCAGATACCCACGGTCCCCCCTCCCCAGCTACAAGCATTTGAAATAGCCCCAGGATGTCCTGCAAGGTGGGTCTGGTGTCACTGTGCACCTCCAGGGGCCGCTAGTCTGGCAGTGGGGGGGTGGACGGGGGACACAGAAAACTCAGTAGACGGAACACCTGTGGGGACCACAGGAGCAGATGGGCTCTGAGTGGCTGAGGGTTTCAGAGGAGGAGAGAGAATGTCAGAGAAGCAAGGATGACATCAAGACTCAGACGTGGGTTTGGAATCAGACCGAGACTCAAGTCCGGTGCTTTCCCTTCCCTGGCTGTGTGACCTTGGGAAAACCACTGTGCCTCTCTGAGCCTCAGTTCCTTCATCTGTAAAATGGGCCTAAGTACCAGCGTCGTGTAGAAAGTGCTTGCCACCTGCGTGGGGAGAGCTGGTGAGCAGCGGCGCTCTCAGGGAGGAGCCTCAGCAGGGAGACCTCTCCGAAGAAGGGGAAAGCACCCGGCAGGGCCCAGAGGCCGCAGAGCAGGGCGGGGGAGCGGGAGACAGTAGCCATGCATTTTCGGAAACTGGTAGCATGCGTGTAACACAAAACTGGCCATTTCAACCATCTTCAGGCACCCAGTTCAGAAGCATTAAGTACACTCACACGTGGTGCAGCCGTCCCCGCCACCCGTCTCCAGAACTTTCCCATCTTCTCAAACCGAAACACTGTACCCATTAGACGCGAACTCCCTATGCCCCAGCCCCTAGCACCCCCACCTGGGACCTCTCTGGTCCCTGTGAACTTGACACTCCAGGGACCTCATGTCCCTGTGTCCTTCTGTGACTGTCTTCTGCCCCTTAGTGTCACGTCCTCAGGGTCACCTACATAACAGCACATGTGTGGCCTCACTATTAATAAGGGGAAGAATCACCATGTTCCGTGTTGTGTCTGCACGCCGGGCCCTTAGCTTCGCGTGCTCGTGATCTAGAATGCTCTGCTTGGGAAGCAAGGACCCGGATTCTCTGGCCATCTTGAGGACAGGCAGTCTGAGGCACAGAGTTGAAGTGATGTGCCCAGGGCCCATGGCCAGTCCGTAGGGAAACTGAGGTTTGCACACAGGTCTGACCAATTCGGGGTGCCCACTGGTAGCCACTGGTCTGTTCCTGATGCCAGGGACTCAGAGCACTGGCCGCATTGTTGTCAGGTGCTGTGCCTGAGTTGGGGGTGCGGGCATGAGCAGCACCCAGAGGACCCCTGCCTGGGGGTCCCTGTGGTACAGGTGGAGTGTGGCTACAAGCTGAACCTGAATCTCGAAGGCCAGGCAGTTGGGGCCTCCCCGTGGATGGGGGTCTTTGCTGGGAGCGGGAACTGCCCAGGCCAGCGGCGCTCAGCTCCCCAGTGCCTCCTCCTGTCCCCGCCCTCCCCCCGCCCTCAACTGCCTGTCCCCCCGACCTCCACCTCCTCCACCTTCGTTGCCCAGGAAATTTGGGGCTCAGGGGAGCCCTGGCCCCAGTGGGATCCTGTGGGATTAGAAGCCATTTAGAACTTACTTCCCCATCCCCAATGGCTGAACCTCATCTTCCTGTTAAATGTCACCCATAAATGACAAGGTGACAAGAGCCAGATGGGGGAGACAGCCCATGGATTCCATGCCACCACTACCACCACCAAGTTCAAATGTGGGCACTGGGCCCCGCCTCCTCGTTTTAGCCTTGATGAGGCTCTGGGAAGTACTGAACTCCAAGAAACAGAGTTAACCCATGCTGGGCCAGGACGAGACCCCTGGTGCCTGCTTACAGGAGCCAGCAGCCCCTCCTGCCCCATCCGCTTCCGCAGCCCTCATTCCAATACCAGGGACACTGCTTTTTACCCCAGTGGCCGTCCGTGTCTCGGCGCAGGAGGCATCTATAAATGCGTGCTCTCGGCAAATCGGCATGGAGCCACGGGGACCTTGTGCCACACACGGCTTTAGGAAATGGGCTCAGGACCCACACGGGGAGTTCTTTTTATCAATATAACAGTAATACCCATGACAAAAAGGAACCGTTGCCCAGTGCTGCCTAGGGGGAGAGTTCCAGAGTCTTCATGTGCACCCACTGGGGTGTCCAGACCAGATACACTGCCTTCTCTGTGCCTTGCTTTCCTGGCAGATCGTGGGCAGTCAGAATCCTGGAAGGTCTGGGTCTCCAGAGGTCTCCGGGGTGGGCGCTGAACAGGCGCTGGGGCCTGCGGGAGAGCTGGTCTATGCTGAGGCCGTCCGTGCCCCTCTGCAGGGTCGCTGGACACCCATCAGGCCCCAGCCCAGGCCCTGAACGAGACCCAATGGGCACTGGAGCGCCTGAAGCTGCAGCTGAGCCCGCCGGGGGCCCTGCAGGGGAAACTGAGGCTGCTGCAGCAGGAGTCGGAGCAGCAGGAGCTGCAGATCCAGAGCTTCGAGAACGACCTCGCTGAGATCCGTGCCGACAAGCAGAACCTGGAGGCCATTCTGCATAGCCTGCCCCAGAGCTGTGCCAGCTGGCAGTGAGGGCCGCCCAGGACCACCCCCAACACTGTGGCCCTGGCCGGGGCAGGCACATGCACCCCACAGGTGCACCCCTGCAGACACACCCCTCAGAGCCCACCCCAGGGGAATACTCACGTTAGCCTTCCGAGTCCACAGCCACGTCCCCTCCATGCCTGCCAGAGTCCGTGTACATACACAGTTCGCCCGGACGGGCACTCCCAGGCCATGATGCATACACACACACCCCGTGTCAGGAACACATACACACCTTGTGGGGACACGCCTGTGTGCACGAGGCACACACTTCCGCCAGTTCCTCTGCGCATGTACACGTTCTACTCATTCCGCAGCCGGTTCCCGGGCACCAGTTCTGCCGTATGCCCTCTGGATGCTGGGCGGGGGGGTGGTATGTTAATCACCCTCTGGCACCACCACGCTCACTCTTGCTCCTGAAGTCAAGGACCCAAGCAGAGTTGGTGCCTGAGAGGGGCCATCTGCAGGGATCCGGGCTGGGCTGGGCAGGAGCCAGAGCCACCGGCCCCAGAGCTGCCCGCTGTCCCGCTGCAGGACATCCCAGGTCACTCGCCCACCCGCTCCGTGCCGCTGAGGGACCAGGCAGATCAAGAGATGGAAGATCCTGGGCAGCAGTCTGGGGCAGGGGCCTCTCAGCAGGGGAGCTTGAGGCCCAGGGACCTCTAGGGCCGGGGTGCAGCCTCCTTGGCCCACCAGAAGGATGGCCCAGCCTTGCACGGTTGTCCCTGGTTTCCTGGAATGCTTGGTCTCGGGATCCTGGGAATCGCCTGCCCTGGGCCCAGTGCTCCTTTCAGCCTGTGGCCTAGCCAGAGAGCGGGGCCTCAGGGGCCTTAGTGGGCCTGGGTCAGGGGGACTAGGGTGCTGGGGGAGCTCCTCTTTGGGACCCCAAGACCCCTGTCAGCCTTTGACTGATTGACACTGGCCCTGAGGCCCTGTGGCCGCACCTGCCACCTGGGAGGACCCTGCTGGGTGTGGCGGCCTGGCTGTGGCTCCAGCCTGTCATGCTGGGGAGCCCCCCTGTGGTCAGGCCCCCTGCCAGCCTCTGCCCAGGATTCCTGGCATTTCCTCCCAGAGCTCCTCCCCATTCCCGGGGCCCTCTTCCCACCGACAACAGGCCCTCAGACCCGGGACCCGTGCCCCAGGAGCCCACCTCCCCTCCCGGGGCTGCTCTTGCTGCAGGCGGAAGGGGCGGGGTGGACAGGCAGCAACATGGACCGGTTCTGTTTAATGTGAAAATAAAGGACCCCTTTACTAGCTGGGTGGCATGCTTTTGGTCATCTCCTGCTGGTTGGAAGCAGGGGCCCCGGCTGTGGGTGCAGACTCACTACCCTGGCATGTGGGTGCGCACACCCAGCACCCAGCGGGTGGGTGGTGGAATGTTCAGTGATCTCTCTCGGTCCACGTGCAGTAGCAGGAAGGTGGCAGAAGTGGAGCTCACTGGTTTTGCCAGGGTCTTCCCGTGAGGGCTTTGCTGGGGTCTGGCAGCCACAAGCACCTGCTCTCCCACCTCTGCTCCAGGGGGTTTGTCAGGCAAAGCCTAGGAGAGCATGAGGGGCCCTGGCTGGCCTCTGGTTCAGGCTGGAGACAGGGAGGCAGGACGCCGTGAACTCAAAATCAAGTGTCCCCCAGCTCAGAAAGGCTCAGGGAGGGACACCAATGAGAAGAAGGAGGGCTTTGGGCCAGACCTTAAAGGGCGGGGAGTCAGAGGGAACATTCCAGGCAGGAGGGTGGGCAATAGCTCAGGGTTCACAGGGTCGGGGACTGTCCAGCACAGATCACCCAGAAACCCAGGTTCTGTGGAAAGGATGGACTATGGAGTGTGGGCAGTCTAAGCTCTTGGCCACATAGTCTGAAGCCCTTTCAAGTTGGTATAATTAAAAAGGGAAGTTTGTTAGGGAGACGTGGGAGGGTCTTCTAGAATCCTGGGGTGGGAAAGACTGCCAAGCCTCCGGGGACTCTCCTGTCCCCTCCTTCCTGCCCCTCCCCTTGCCTCTGCCTCACCTCCCTCCCACCCACCCCCCGTGTTTGCTTCTGTCTCCTACCCCCCACCCCAACCCACCCCTGGTGCGCAGAGCAGCTTTCTTTGCTCTTCCTGAGCACGATGGAAGAGGATGCCCACGCCCCCGGACCCTAGCCCCATTTCATTGGTCAAACGCAGAGACAAGTTTGAAACTGTCCAAAAGACACACCCAACTTAGGCCAGGGCCCCCCACCCCTAGTCAGAAGAGCAGGAGTCTCTGGTACAAAGCCGTATGCTGAGAGCTTGTCTGTATCCTCTCCAGATCTGTTGGGGGAGAGCATTCCGAGAAAGAGGCCGGCTCCTCCACAGACAACCTGAGAGCCAAGGCCATGGCGAGTGAGGGTTGTGTGTGTGTGTATAACGTGGTGGACACCAGTGACCCAGGGAGTGACTGGGTAGATAGGAGAGAAAGGACAGGGGCGGGAGGCTGGTGCTCTTCAGGGAGTTGGATGATTGGTGTGTCTGGTATAGGAAGGGACAAGGAGACCAAGGTTCTTTGCAGACCCCGGGATAGATCGGGTCTGATGCCCTCCAGACCCTCTGCCCCAACACCCAGTTTCTGTGCTGATAGAGGCACGCAGCCGTTCTGATGCCTGCTCTTGGCATTAAACCCCTATCCACTCAAGCTGTGGGGCTCAGCAAAGCCCAGTCTCATCATCCCAACGGGGTGGGGGTGTGTAGCCCAGGCCTCTTCTCCATTCCATGGTGACGTACCTCAGGCTTGACATCTCATGACTCATGCAGTCCGGTCATGCCTGATGTGTGCAGAACCACTCTGGCCCCAGAGGTGGGGCTGTGCTGGGTGGAATGTGGCAGCTGTTGAACATCTGGTTAGCAATGCAGCCCAGCAGCTGAGCACTGGAAGGTGGGGTGGCCGGCCACCGCAACCGACCAGGGCAACAGGCCATCTGAGCCTGGACTGGGAAGGGTGTCTTGGGGGCCCCATTCTAGGTCAGGTCCCTAATCTGGCCTCCAGATGGAAAATCTCCCATCAACCAAGGGTTGTAATTCCTAAGCCCTGCTCCCTTGCAAGCTTTTACTCTCTGCTCCAAATACCCTAAAAGTCATAAAAGTTCTAACAGCTGTTGCAGGGTGAGGCACTGTTTCCTCCATTCTGTAGCAAAGGACACAGCCTAAGACAAGGCTGGTGCTGGGCCCCAGACCACACAGCTTTGCCAGATCCAAACCCTAGGGGTGGGTGGGCATCAGAGAATAACCCGGGGGGAAGCAGGGCTCACTGTGCTGGGGACATGGGGCCTTGAACTGCTGCTGCCCTGACATGCGTCCACCGTGGGACATTCCATCCTGTCCAGCCCCCTTCCTTGGGACAACCTGGACACTTTTTTTTTTTAAGATTTTATTTATTTATTTGAGAGAGAGGCAGTGAGAGAGCATGAGCGAGGAGAAAGTCAGAGGGAGAAGCAGACTCCCCGTGGAGCTGGGAGCCTGATGCGGGACTCGATCCCGGGTCTCCGGGATCATGACCTGAGCCAAAGGCAGTCGTCCAACCAACTGAGCCACCCAGGCGTCCCCAACCTGGACACTTTGTCCCCCAGGGACAACCACAGAAAAGACGACCAGCTGGCCCCAGGATCCCAGTTCTGGGGGCAAGACAAAGGTAAGTCTGTGGGGAAGGAGACTTCCCAGATCCAGTCCCCAGGGACACACTCTGTGGTGGGGGTGGGGGTAGGGGTGGAGGGAGAGGGGTTGCATTACTGGTGACCGGGACAGCTGTTTGCCCAGGACAGCTCCTGCTTGTACCTGTGGCTGTCGGCATACTTAGGAGGACTGCCACCCTTCACTCTCAGAAATGTCCTGATTTGGACTTGAGACGTCATTACCGCCCCATCACTAGTCCCTGGTTCCTGCACCCACGCCCCCCTACCCCCAGGAGTCGGAGGCTTGGCTTACCATCATCCCAGTGGACTTGTCCCCAGCTTCAGCTCCCTGACTTTTCTTTTCCATAAACTGGGAAAGTTTTGAGACTTTCTGCAAAACTGCAGAGTTTTGAGAATTAAACAACTTAAATCTATGCTGTACTGAGCTGGCAAAGTAGCTGGGGCATAGTTGAAGTGCTCAAGAACAGATTTCATTAACAAAACACAAATCATTCTGATGGATTTAAAGTGTCACTGATGTCTTCGCGGCACTTTGTCATTATGCCTTTACCCAACCACACACACACACACACACAACCCTCAAAGTTTTCATATTTTTCTTGCAAGAGTTTAAAGTAGAGACTGGGGAGGCTGGCCTGCCTTCTACCAGCGCCGCGCGCCCAGGGCCACCGTAACGTAACAGCGGCGGGTGCTGGAGCACGCGCTCGCGGCCACCGGGACCCTAGCTGATCCTCAAGGATTCCCAATGCGTCCTGAGATCGTCCCCGCTTTCTTTCTGGGGACATCGCGGCCCGGAGCGGGGAAGGGGCCCGGGGAGGTCCCGGGCCTTGCATTTTCCGCGCCCTCCAGCAGAGGGGCGGGCGGCGGGCGCGGCGTCCCGCATAATAGGCGCTTTGATGCCGGCGGCCGGGTGGCGGGGCGGGAGGGCCCGGGGCGGGAGGGGTGGGGGGGGCGGGGAGAGGAGGGCCGGAGGGGTGTGTCCGGCCGCCCGCGCCATCCCTCCGCCCCTCCGTCCCGCCGCCACACGCCGCCGGAGCTCGGACCCGGCGCCCGTCCCTCCTCGTCGTGCCTCGCCGCGGCCGCCTAGCCCCGAGCCGGCGGGAGCCCGGTGCTCACCATGTCGCTCGCGCTCAGCAACAGGTTCCAAGGTAGGCGCCGCCGTCCCCGCGCCCCTGCCCCACACCCCCACCCCGGCGCGGAGCCCCCCCGCCCGCCACCTGCGCGCGCCGGGCGGACGGCGGGGTCCGCGGCGCGCGGCCCGGGGAGACCGCCACCTCCTCCCACCCCCGCTTCCCGAGCCGCCTCTTTGTCTCCTGCAGGAGGGAAGGCGTTCGGCTTGCTCAAAGCCCGGCAGGAGAGGAGGCTGGCCGAGATCAACCGGGTAAGCGCGCGCCGCCCGGGGCCGGCTTGAGAGTCGCCCCCAAATATCCCAGCGCCCCTCAGGTCCCGCCTCCGTCTGCGAGGCTGTGCCTGCCGCAACATCGGCCCCCTTCTCTTCCCCCCCTGGGCTTCCCCGATCTCCTCCCCGGCCCCCGCCCCGCGCCGCCGACTCCAGGTAGGTCCCCCTCCACCGCCGCCACCCAACTCGGCTCCCGCGGCTCGGGTTGCAAGTTGTTACTCTTAGCCTGGGGAGGTGGGGCTCGCCCGGGAGCTTTGATGCCTCCGGGCCCAGCCTCCCCGGAAGCCCGCCTGGGACCAGCGGTGAGAATTGGGCTCAGGGAGGGACCCCCGATGTCTCTGAGCCGCCCCCCGACCCCGCCCCGCTCCCGGTAGTACAGCCGCGGGAGGGAATGGAGGCCCAGAGAGGCTCCGTGGCTGCCCCGCGATGGCCCGGCAAGACCAAGTGGGGCTGATTTTAGAACCTGGGGTCCAGACTGCCGCGTGGGTGCGCCCTCCCAGACAGAAAACGCAAGGCCCCTCTCCCACCCCACCCCACAACTCTTTCCCACTCCAGCTTTTAGGAAAGGTTCTCTCAGACACTTGATGCTTTTCTTGTTGGACCTCATGGATTTCCGTACAGAAATCCCGCTGTTGCTGGGTGCGCAATGGGAGTTCCATAAACATTTGCTTAATGGCCAGGTAAATTCTAGAAGATAAGGAAAAGTGTCAGGGCCTGCCTAGATTGACCAAAACTCAAGGCAGCACAACCCAGGGTCTGGGGTCCGGTGAGATCTGGGCTCAGGCGCGGCCTCCATCAGGAATCCCGATCTCAGAACAAAGTTGAGGCCACCATGAGGGCTCACTGAGGGAAGGTATATAGTGTGTGTGGCCCAGCCCCTGGCAGGAGGGCTGACTTCTGTGGACCGTGCTAGAGTTCTTTCCCAAGGTAGACATCTCCCAGATTCCTTCCCAACAGGCTGCAGGGTCCCCACTGAAACAAGGCTGGGCATCCCCTCTGCTGGCTCCCTCAGCTGCTGGGCACCCAAGGTCCAAGCCCAGCTCAGAGTCCCCAACTGGGAAGCTGGTGACGGTCAGCAGGGTCTGGGTCAAGGCTGTGTGGAGGTAGGTCCGGGGGCTGCACACAGCTGTCATATTTTGTAGTATTTCTTCTCGCCTGGGCTTGCAGTCTTGATTTTTTCGGAGTATCTGGAACGAGGCAGCCTATCTGATTTCATTCCGCTGGCTGTAGGAATCCCAAGCAGGGCTCTGGGGACCCAGGGTCCCTCCAAGTAATCTCTAGTCCCTTCTGTGCCATCATCACCTGCCTCTTGGGGCCATCCTGAGCATAGCAGACTGGTCGTGTGGCTAGGGCTCTCAGGGGTCCAGGGTGCTGGGTTCCCTCCCAGTTTACTCTGCAGCCAGCCTGCCCTTGGTCTTGGTCTTGGCTGCTCTTGCCCTCTGGACAGAAGCCTGGAACCCTGACCTCATACAGCCCCCTGGGCCACTCGACAGGGCGGGTTCCAAGCCGGCTGAATCCACCCACAGCCATCAGGACCCTGAGCCAGAGACAGCTGGAGATGGGGGAGAGGGGACCACGGTCAGACAAACCACGGTTGCTGAGTGTGTGGGACTTTGATGCCCGTCCTGCCCTTAGTGGGGGACAGTTGGGGGGGGGGTTGTAGGAGTAGGCTACCTGGTGGTTTGGGCCGTGGACTGGCTTGGCTCAGAAGGGGGTGGGGCTGTGGCTCTCGGGGGGCTGATCTGGACAGTGCTGGGACTGGAGAAAGTGAACAAGAAGGGGCCATGTGTCACCACCTTGGGACCCCAAAACCCAGAGAGGGCAGGCAACCGGCTAGGGCCACACAGAAGCCGGTGACAGAGCTTGTCATCTAGTGTCCTTTGACTGCCCAGAAGCTGTTCTGATCCCTGCCATGGGAACCCAGGCTGCTGTCTGGCTGCTGGATGAAACCAGGGGAAGGGGACTCCAGGATCAACCCAGAAGTTTGAGCTGTGCACCCCCCCCTTCACCCAGGAGGTCAGGGGGCCTCCCCGTAGTGTGGAGTCCTGGGTGGGGGTGCAGGGGTGGGCAGAGAGCTTGCTGGCTCTGTGACCTTGGGCACGCCACTTGAGATAATGACATTTTGGTTGCGGTGACTTTTCAGGGAGATAATCCTTGCAAAGCACACAGCTTTCATGGTCCTTGTCATCAGTTTGCTGCTTAAAGATGCAGGGAGCGGAATCCCGGGGGCAAGGTCTGGTGCAAGCCGCAGCCCATGCTGGCTGCTCAGCGTGGGCCGGACCCTTCCACAGAGCAGAACCTCAGGCCTCCCTGCCTGCAATGGGAGCAGAGATCCCTGCTCTGTCCCCGCGACAATCAGAGATGACCAGACAGGAGCTCTTTGCAGACCGAGGGAGTCGCTCTGTTTGAGGGTCTGAGTCTGCTTCATCCATGACCATGACCACAGCAGACATTCCCTGGTGTGCGTGGACTCTAGAGGGAACCATGTTGGCAGCCCAGATTGGCTTTCTTTGGGGTGCAGCTTCATTGCCCCGACTGGCACAGAGCTTCTGGGGGGCCGGACGGAGCAGTTTCCCACGGGCCTCGTGGAGGCAGGAGCCCCTGGAGGAGGGGGCTTCATGACTCACCAGCTGCATGGGCCTGAGCACCTCCGGGGCTGCTGCCCAGGGCTGAGCCCAGCCTGGCCGGCTGCTCTGGGGGCTTCTCTGGGCCAGCACCCCAGTTCCCTCTGGAGCCTTCCCCTCGCCCCAGGGCCAGGCCAGCTTCCAGGGAGGGCAGCTCAGTCTTTGCTATTGTTGTTATAAGGATCAGGAGCCAAAATAGAAGGAGACTTGGGTGGACCTGGAGGTCCTGGGGGCCTGCATGGAAATGCACTCTTTTTGGTTTTGCTCTCATTTTTGTGATCATTTTCTGAGCACTTGGCAGGAGCCGGGCAGCGTGCCAGGAGCACTCTGGGCATTATCTCATGAAACGCTCACTCTCATCTCGTGAGTGTCTGTTCCCATTTTACAGAAAACAAGACTCACAGGGGCTGAGGGAACTGCCTGAAGCCAGCCTCCCTGCCTTTGCCGTGCATGTGCATGTGTGCGTGCATGCATGTGTGTGCACACGCCTGTGTGCGCGCGCGCACGTGTGTGTGGGCGTTCTCGGCACTACCGAAGCAGGCAGGACCTGCGCCCGCCTCCTACTCCCCCCCACATAGCTGACATTCCCTGAGCCTTGGTGGCACGGCAGGTGACCCCGGGCCAGCCAGGCCTGGCCTTATATGGCAACAGGACAAATTCTTTCTACAGCTTCCCACAGGGACACAGAGAGGCAGTGGGACTGGGGGGCTGCCCTGCAGAGTGCCCTCACCCTTGGGACTGAGCAGGAGGAGCCCGGAGGATGGCGAGGGCTGCATCTCGAACCAGCCAGGGGCCGGAATCTTGAACCAATAACGTGGGTCGTGCCTTTGCCCCATGCCAGGACTTGCTGTCATCTCAGTGACCCTCTGGATGGAGCGCTTGACTAGACAGATGTGCAGGAGGAATCTATAAACATCCCTGTGGAACAGGGATTCCTCAGGCTCGTGTTTTAGAGATGAGAAAACAGCTCGGTGAAGTCACCTGCCCAAGGTCACCGAGCCAGGAAGTGGCAGAGCTGGGGTGCTGACTCTGATGGGGCAGGACCCTGTCTGCCAGGTGGCCACAGCCGAGCTGGGACACAAGCCTCTCCTGCTTAGGTGATAAGGATCTCTGGCTACTCTCCCGCCTTCCCAGCCCTCCTGGGTCGAGTCAAGGGCACTTGGCATTCCCTGCAGCGTTCAGGGGCCTAATGGTTATTTCAGAGCCCACACACCGTCTGTACTTGGAAGAGCTGGACAGGGCAGGCTGGGGATCTGTGCCCTGGTGTTATAGGTCCCCTGTCCTGCCCCAGCATAGGGGACCTCTGAGTCCCGAGCGGGGCACGACGCAGGTGTGTCTCTCTCCCTGGGTCCCCTGTGCCACCCTTCCTGTCCCTGCCCAGGTGAGTGAGCCCAGCTGGCCTCACCGGCACCCGTCTCTCTTGCTTTTCCTTAATATATTATAAGGGAGATGGTGATAAGCGGCCACCTGAGCCTCCGAGGATTCAGTGTCCGCGCAGGTACAGCCGGGCTCGACCTTGGCGTGGCCATGTCACCGGAAGCCGGGGATGGAATTTCTTGTCAGGGCCGCTTCATTTGCATAGTCTGTGGGGTGTTTTTCTCCGGCTGCCCCACCTGCTGGCAAGGATGCTGCATCCAGATGAGGCCATGTCCATGTGGGGGCACCTTCCAGGCTCCCGCTGCGCACCAGGCCTCAGGCTGGGCACGGACCTGGCGCTGGCCCTTTAAGAGCCTGTGGGTGGCGTCACAGCCATCTCGGCCCAGGCCCACTATGGTGCTGCCTGTCCTTGGGGGTTTTGCCCAGGGCTGCAGCCACCAGCTCCTTGGATGGCCTCCAAGATGGTGATATCTGCCCGCCCCAAAATTCTGCTGCAGCTGGTACATAAGGACAAGGACAGAGGGCTGGGAGCGAGCATCCGGGAGCAGGTGCTAGAGGTACCATCCCGGACAGAGAGTTAAGGAGGGGGTGGGGGAGGGGAGAGCAAGCAGGTGGCAAGGGGTCTGGAAGGCCGGACATGGCAGGGGCTGCCGGTCTTGGAAATATTCCCTTCCGGCATAAGCGCCTAGATGGGGCTCTCAGGGATGGGGGGCGGGTTCTGATGTGCATCAGAGGTTGGAGAGGACCAAGGGAGGCAACAGCGAGCAGGTGTGCCTGTGGGCACCGTCCCCTGGGGCTGAGATGGGAGCACTCTGTCCCGTGTGGATGGCCCGTCGCTGCCAAGTCTGCCGGGTGTCCAAGGATAAATCAAAGTTTGCCCATGCAGAGGGAGGGCCCGAGGGTCAAGGCTCACCAGGAGGACTCCGTGGTGCAGTGTGGGACAGAGAGTTGTGGGTTGGTCTCTGCCCTTCCCCCTCTCACATTGATCTCTTGGTGAGGCTTGGGTTTGGATGTAACGGCTTACGCTTAGTAAGTGTGCTAGGAGCCAGGCTCTCTCAGTGCAGTTAGCTCATTTAATCCTTATACCAACCCAAGGAGGAGGTTCTATCGTTATGATCGCATTTTACAGATGAGGAAGCTGAGGCCCAGAGTGGTAAAGCAAGTTGCCTGGAGCCACAGAGCTAGCAAGTGCTGGAGCTGGGATTTAAACCCAGACCGCTTGATTCAACCTCCCTCCCCAAGTCCTCTGCCCCTCACACCCTGCCCCTGGGGACTTGACGGGGGTCTCCTGAGCACTGTGGCTTGAGGCAAGACTTTCTCTTCTGGGGCCTCAGTTTCCCCAGCACCCCTCATCCCTGGAGGCCGTGACAGCAGTTTCTGCAGTTGGAAAAAATGGTCTTTGGGGACAGGGAGTTGGAGTGGGAGAGGGGCACGGGGGTGGAGGAACACATCCACACACCCTCCGCATCCCCCTAGAGGGCTATCGAGTGGGTCCCTGGCCTCCGAAATAACCTCCTTCTGCAGCAGCCTAAGAGGAAAGGTAACACACAGTGTTGACTTTCTTTGCCCAAAAACCTGTGGCCAAGCCACCTTCTCCTTGATTGGGGCAGGGAAGGAGCTGGGGCGGTGAAGGGAGGTACACGTTGCTTGAATTGTTAAAACTTTGTAATGTTGAGCAGGTTGAGCAACGTCTCAGGCCCTCAGTTGTCCCATCTCTCCAATGGGAATACCCGGAAAGGGGAAAGAAAAACCGTAATCAGCCCAGGTTGGGGGAGGGGGTGATGATGTTCTGGATGGCGAGCTGGGAGGTTATAAGTGGACTGGACTCACTGAAGTGTTTGGAGGTCCCAGTAATAAACAGCTAACATTCATGTAGTGTTTACTAGGGGCCGGGCACTGTACGAGCACTTCATGTGTATTTGTGGCTCGCTCTTCTCTGCCTGGGGACCCAGAGACAGGGCAGCTGTGGGTCCTAGAGTATGGACACACAGGGTACCTGCCCACTGGGCATAGCTGTGCCCCCGAGGCTGGGCAAGGATTCCGGGGAAGAGGGCAGGGGGAGAAAGGACGCCTGGAAGTAGGGAAGCTGTGGGCTGTGCATGAGCAGGAACCAAGAATCCGAAGCTTGGAGCTGGGGCGGGAGCTGGCAGCCCCACCAATGGAAACTCCTGTTTCTGCTGCCCACCTGCCCTCTCCCTGGCACCTTGCCAAAGGCCTGGTCCGCACAGCTGCCCTGACCCCCACCCACGCCTGACCGGGTCAGATGCCTCTCCCAGCCCTGGCCGCTCTGTGGCTCAAGCCATTGTCATTTGGGGCTCTAAGGATAAATGGGATTCCCATCTCTGACCCCTCCAGTCTGTGTCACACGCGTACGTGTTTGCAAAGCAGCCCCACCGTGTCTGGGCTGAGAGTAGAGAAAATGATTCTGGGCTGAATGCCAGGCTTCTCCGGTCCCTTGGCCGATGTTTCCTGAGCACCTACTGTGTGCTGGGCACTGCTGGATGCTAGGCATCTTTGGGGCATGAGAAGTAAGCTCATCCTCTTGGCACCTGTGGCCCAAGGCTTGCCTCCCTCCTGGCCTCCTTCCAACAGCCACTGCCCTGGGTGGCTTGGATTCCCCAGCTTCGTGCAGGGAAGGAGCCCAGGCAGCCTTCACTGTGGACTTGAATCCCAACTCGGTCACTTGCCGGCAGTGCTGAGTTGAGCAAGTTCTTTATCCTCCCTGGGTCTCAGTTCATTCACTCAACCTGCAGATGTTTTCTGAGCACCTACTATGTGCAGCCTACACTGTAGTGGGGGGGCGGGCGGGGAGACAGACCTTGGACGACACCCTTCATGAGCATCACGTCGTGAACTGTATTAGCAGATGATTCATCCTGTAGGATAGAAGGGGCTGCACAGCAAGATGAGGGGGGTTGGGAGTGGAGGCTGGGGACTGCAGTGGGCAGGATGGATGGGGTCTGTCTCCTTGAGAAGGGGAAAGTTGAGCCAGTGCGTGAAGATGGTGAGGGAGAGAGCCCCGGGGTGGGGGGGGGGGGCAAATGAGCACTGCAGGGAGAGGGCACAGCCAAAGGCGAAGGTCTCGATGTGGGAGCAAGCCTGGCATGGGGGGAGGCCCAGGCAGGGGGCCAGGGTGGCTGAGGCACTCATTCTAGCAGTGGGGGGGTGAACACCAATAAAATAGCACATTAGGTGGTCAGAAGCGCCAAGGAGAAAACTGGCTTCGTCGGTGAGAAAACAATAATCGTGCCCCCCGCCCCACCACACCCCGGGCACAGCAGCCAGCCCGGGGTCGGGCCCAGTGAACAGGAGCCACTGCCTGGTTGTGATCGTCCGTGTGTGGTTTTTCTCCAAGACCCCGGGGCCCATGTCCTACCCCTTGAGCCCAACCTGCCTGGGTCTCCACAGGGGGTTGGTACCTGCTGGGGACAGGCTCTGGCTGGTGCAGGATTTCTGGTCAACCAGAACGGGGGAGCTGGGAGGGCCTCAAGGCCTCTCACCAGAGGTTCCCAGATGTTGGGCCTTGCCCATACCCTTGTGCCTCCCACGTGAAGGTTTTCTGGTTCCTGAGATGGTAAAGCTGAGGGAACATGGGGGCAATGCGGTGAACGGAACATAGGCTAAATGGAGCCCACTTAAAAATTACAAATTCCGGGGCGCCTGGGTGTCTCAGTGGGTTAAAGCCTCTGCCTTCGGCTCAGGTCATGATCTCAGGGTCCTGGGATTGGGCCCCGCATCGGGCTCTCTGCTGGGCGGGAAGCCGGCTTCCCCTCTCTCTCTGCCTGCCTCTCTGCTTACTTGTGATCTCCGTCAAATAAATAAATAAAATATATATTTTTTAAATTATGAATTTCCTGGGCGCCGCGGTGGCTCAGTTGGTTGGGTGACTGCGTTCAGCTCAGGTCATGATCCCGGAGTCCCAGGATCGAGTCCCACTTCGGCTCCCAGCTCCATGGGGAGTTGGCTTCTCCCTCTGACCTTCCCTCCCATGCTCTCTCACTAAAAATAAAATCTTTTAAAAAATTATGAACTTCCCACTTTCACAAAATGTCTTTAATGAGAGAGAGTGAAGGGGGAGGAGCCGAGGGAGAGGGGCAATCCGACTCCGTGCTGAGTGCAAAGCCCACCACGGAGTTTAATCTCAGGGCCCCCGGATCATGACCTTGAGCCGAAACCAAGAGTTGGACGCTCAATAGACCGTGCCACTCCGTGGAATGTCCTTCTTTGAACTCGTGGCAACAGTCAGTGGTGATTGTGTAGAGTCTCCACTTGGCAAAATAAAACCTTGGCAGCCCTATCTTAGCACCTCCCTCTATTTTTACTTTTTTGGGAAGTGTTTCCTTCTGCGTTATCCCAAAGACTGGGAACCACTGACTGAGGAACCTAGTTGTCCCTCTGCCGTGCAGACCATGGGACCTGTGACCCCGGGAAGCGTCTGGTTTGCTCGGGGCCACAGACAAGAGTTAATTGTCCTACTTTGGGTCAAAGAATGGGGCGGGGGGGTGGAAAAGAGTGACGAGACGGAGCCAAGAAGAAGAGAAGTCCTGGACAGAGCCAGCCAGGAGGAGGGTAGCCCAGCTCCGGCTAAGTGGGGGCAGGACCCTGCATGGCACCTGGTGATGAGGTCCGATGTGTGGCCGATCCACATGGTGGGCCCTGGGGTGGCCCTGTGGTTGCTGCTGGAGGCCTGGACCCTGGAGTCCAACAGACTCAGGTTCCAAACCGAGCCTGCACCTTTCTAGCTCTAGGACTTCAGACAGGTCATCTAACCTCTCTGGCCGGGCCGTTCCCACCCCAGTGAGACAGCACAGTGCCCTCCCAAAGCAGAAATCCTGCACCGACCAGAGCCTGTCCGCTCTGTCGGTACCGATCCCCTCTAGGGATCCAGGCAAATTGGGCTCAAGGGGTAGGACAGAGCCCCCAGAACCAAGGAGGGGAGCCAGACTGGCAGGTGGCTATCTCCTTCTCTGTCGAAGGGGGTGAGTTAATGTGGAGGTCGTGAACCGTGGATGGGATCACATTCTCCTCATGCTTAGCCGTGCCGCTGCTTTTTGAGCTCCGATGAACACTAAGCATTCACAGTGGGTTTCCCTGTCAAGGGGCAGGTGCTTGAGGAGATGGGTACCCTTGTGCCCATCTCACAGCTGGTGAGGAGGGGACTGAGACCCAAACCCAGAGTACTTTGTCTTCAGCTATTCTCCTATTCGTTCTCCTACATTAAAGGGGGGGTTACACGGCAGGCTGGACGGTCTTGTGTCCTGGGAGATGCGGAAGTACAGACTCAGGGGTCGGTTAGTGGGACATGCCCGCAGGAATTTACAAACAGGTGGAGTGGCAGGTCCAGGTGACGTTTAACGTCATTCTAAACACGGGCTTCTTGTCATTTTACAGTACGGACCTTACTTCCCTGGTCTCACCTGCTCCCTTGATGCCTCAACCAGAGCCGTGTACCCTGTGGTCCCTCAGAAATGGTTGGAGGGGCCGATGCCTGTGTCCGGTCTGCTCAGTAATGAGGAAAGCGAGGTCCAGGGAGGAGAGGGTATTTGCGGAATCTGGCGCTAGGATGGGAACATGCCCTCTGCTTTCCCATCTGAATACAGGCTCTAGGGCGGCTTGAAGAGCGGCAACAAGGCCGCTGGACGCTATGCCCAGCATAGCAAGTGCTTACTGATTAGCAGCATTTTGTTCTGAAGCCCGATGAACGGCTGCAACCGCCCATCTTTAAGTGTCGGGGTTAGGGATGCGAGCTCTCTGGGAGTCGGAGCCGAGGTGAAGCTCTGCCTGGGGGAGCCTCAGTTCCGTCATCTGTAAAATGGGAGTCATAATAGTAGCTACCCTGTGGGCCCACTGGGAGAGCCCAAGAGATCATGCAGGTTAGTGTTTCATTCTGGAGGCTGTTGTTCGTGTCCCACGCCCCTCCCCCTCCTGCACATCTGCTTCGAAAAGGCATCATTTGAGCGGAAGGTGGCCCCGTTTTACAGCTGAGGACACAGAGGAGAGAGTAACCGACCTCCCGAGCAACATACAATCATTTTCTGGCTAGAGCAGAGGCTAACAACGCACTAGCTGCTGTTTCCTGAGCGCTTGCTGTGTGCCAAGAGTCCTACGGGCACTCGCCTTGGATTCTCTCACAAACCCGAGAAGTGGCTGTGATGACTGTGCCCATTTGTCAGATAAAACCAGAGAGGCATAGGGAAGAATTAATAAGCTTGGGTCACGCGCTTAAGAAGTGAGTGCTGGAAACCAGGCAGCTGGTGTTTTGGGCTCACAGCCTCATGGGTCTTGGAGCTGGGGTGCCCTGGGGAAAGAGGGCCAGTCCCGGTGCTGGGAATTCAGAGGCTAGCTGGAGGTGTTTAGGGCAGACCCTTCCTTGCCCGAGGGGCAGATTCCTGCAGATCCGCCTCTGGGGGTTGACAGGAGGCCCCGGGACAAACACTGGAGCCTCCTGCGCGTCCCCAGCCAAGCCCAGCCACCTGGCGTGGGAGCAGACACAGGACCGTGGGCCACAGGCAGTGAGCTGTGCCTGCTGGCCCGGGACTCAGCGCTGTCCTTTCACTTTCAAAGGAGTTTCTCTGTGACCAGAAGTACAGTGATGAAGAGAACCTGCCAGAAAAGCTCGCGGCCTTCAAAGGTGAGCCGGGGCTGTCTGCCCTCCCCCTCCGCAGGAGAGCTGGGTTGGCCCCCTGGCGTATGGGATTCCTTACCCCACAAGGCCAGCCTGTGCCCCCCTGTTTCTTCCAGAACGCCCTCCTCCTGGAGGGCTGTGAGATGGGGTCCCCAGCCATGGGCACAGGCACTGGCCCCTCTACCTGGCTTCATGCCACCCCGGGCCCCTCACCCTTGCCCAAAGCCCCCCCCCGCCACCCTACCACGGCTGCCCGACAGGCGGGGCTCAGGCTGGCTCCTGTCCGCTGCTGCCCAGGCCCTGCTCGCTCCTGGGGCCCCAGCACACAATCAGCCCTTTGTAGCAGCCCTGGCCTCTCCCCTCCGTGGGGGAGCGGCTCGGGAGCCCCTGTGCAGAATGGACGTTTGTGTCGCCACAGTGGGGCAGGGGGCAGAGTTTCTGCCCATTGAATCCCAGCAGCACGGGATGAAAAGAAAACAGGGCCCGGGAGCCCGCGCGGGGAGGGGGCGGCATAAAGGTCCCTCTGTTCCGGGCCCTGGCACTTGGTTCCCAGCCAGCAGCTCGAAAGGAGAGGAGCCGTGCACATAAGGAGCCCAGCAGACCTACCTTTCCTGCCTGGGAGATGCTCTCTGCGCACAGGGAGCCCTGGCCGCTGGAGGACCTCGCCAGATCACCTTGAGGCCGCACCGCGCCCCCCACCCCCCAGTCTTGGCACTGTGGATGTCCTCCCTGCTCCAAGGCGAAGAGCTTGCCAAGTGCTCCTCAAATCGCTCTCGGCTTCATTGTCCTCAGGCAGGACCCCGATGGCAAAGCATTTGTTGAGTGTTGACCTTGTGGGAAGCACTTCAAATGCTGTGTTGTGAGCTCCCCAACTCCTCCCAAGTCAGCCAGGAGGGAGACAGGAGCGACTTTAATTTATAGATGAAACAACTCAGGCTCGGAGAGGTGGGGGTCCCTTATGTAGTGTCACACGACCTGCCCATGGCAGAGTAAAGGCTTGATCATGTGTCGGTCTCTCTCCAAAGTCCCCTGCTCTGAACCATTATGCAATGGGGCTGTTTCCATGAACAAAAAGAAGTAGTGGGATAAACCCCCGCCTATCCCTGCCCTGTTCCACTGACCCCTGCTGCCACCCCTAGGAGAGCCGTGCAAAGGTGAGGGAGGACAGGGCTCTTTGCGTTTGATCAGAGAGCCTTAACTCAAGGTCTGTAGGTGAAGTTTGATGGGGAGGGTCTGTGTACCCCTGGACATTGTATGTGCCACTTTGGGTCAAGGGCAGGTTCACGGCATTTCTCTTGGGAGAGCACCAGATTTTCAGTGGTGCCCACAGACCCCCCCACCCCCCCACCCCCACCCCCGCCAAAGGTTCAGAACCACAGGGATTCCTTAAACTGGTGATTCCCACACCTGGATCAGAATCACTAGAACCTACTAGTTCCTCACCTCACCCCACCCTCCTAAAGCCACTGCACCCATAGATCAGGGCCTGGCAATCTGTTCTAATCACTTTGGAGTCACTGTGACACAGCCAGCTCATGCTGGCGGGAACCTGGGAGGAAGCAGCTGGGAGGAAGCCCCCCTCAGCAGAAGGTCACAGTGGCCCCCTAGCGCCTTATTCCATGGTGCCTGTGGGAGAGAGGTGCAGGCAGGGCGAGCTCTTTCTCCAGAGACAGTGGAGGAGATGATGGGATTCGTGTCTAGACCCCGAAGTGAGGGTGAGAGGAGGATGATGTGGGCTCCCTGGGTACGCGGCCGGTTGCCTCTGGGACCCTGCTTCGGAGCTAATTAATCCCAGTTTTTGCTCTGTGATTTCCAGAGAAGTACATGGAGTTTGACCTGAACAATGAAGGCGAGATTGGTAAGTGAGGCCTCGACTGTGCAGGGGGAGGAGGGTGTCCTCACCAGGTGGAGGACCTGAGGGTCTGGAGAGACCCACTGGGCTGTGTGGGGGAGGGGCACACACCGAAGCTTCCCCGATGGGCCAGGCCAGCCAGCCAACCTTAAGCCTGGCTGCCTTCTAGCCTAGACCCACTGCCCCCAGACTCCCCTCCTCACTGCTTCCCTCCCACCCACCTCCCTGCACACGTCTCAGCCTTCCACTCCAGGTGCCACCGCTGCCCGGGATTGGAGATGTTCAGGCTCTTGACGTCCTGGTCCCGGGGGGCTGGCGGTTCCTTTGTCCTTGCCTTTGTACGTTGGCCTGCATTGGACATGGTGCTTCTGTGTACATAGCTTCCCTCCTCCAGCAGACCCTGACTGTATCGTGTGATCCTGGTGTGGGGGGTGACAAACGCCTGTCCCATCGCCCTTAGGTCCAAGACCATCCCTTGACCTTCACGAGTAACGCTATGACATGGTCAAGGCTGGCTTAATTATCCCCATTTTACAGATGAGGAAGCCAGGCTCAGCAGGGTGAACTGACTGGGTTGGGGCATGTGGCGGTCAAGTGGTCGGCCCAGGGTCAGGATCCCAGCCTTTGGTTCCCAAACTGGCTCTTCCTCTTCCGTTTGGCCCTGAGCTCAGTGTTGCCGCCTCTGCGATGTTTCTACCCCTCCTCTGTCTTGTCTCCTTTTTCTCCTTTTTAAATATTTTTATCCTTATTTTCCTTCAGGGAAAAAAAAATTGGGCTTATCAAACTAATACCTCTTCATCATAAAAACTTTTGGAAAACGCAATAAGGCACAAAGACAAAAATAAGCCAGCCGCAGTCTTCCCTCCCAGAAATAACCGCTGTGAATATTTGGTTTATATACTCCCACCCTTTATTCTAATCACAAATGCTGTTTTATAACCATGTTAGAACCTCATTTAAAAAAATAATATATTGTGAGTGTTTTGACATATGATTAATTTTTCTTTTGAAATATAATTAATGGCTGCATAATATTCCATTGTGGGCCGGACTGTAACTTACTTAGCCAGTGTTTTAATATTGCGCATTTAGAAAGCTCCAATTTTAACTACTTTTGATAGTCCTGTGAAGAGCATCTTTGTACGTGAATCTTTGTCCAGATCTCCGATTATTTCTTTAGAGTAAATCTTGGGAATTGGATCTTCTGGGTCAAAGCCTTTTTTGAGGCTTCTTGCCAAACTGCCTTCCAGAAAGGTCTTGCCAATTTCAAGCCTGGCCAGCAGCATGGGGGGGACCTCTTACTTTTCCCCGCAGAGGGCTGCCGAGTTTTCTTTGAAATGCCCTGGACATTCTGGCACCTGGGGGTCTGGCATCCACCCTGCCTGCCCTGCTCTCGGGTGAGCTGTCGTGCCACACCCCTGGCCCAAAAAATCGGCCCCCGTCTCGCCTCTCTCCCACCACCCTCTGCCGACCCATTGTTCATAGAACAATCTGGAGGAAATTGCCTAAGATGGGGGAGCAGGGAGGTCAGAGGCATCAATTCTACAGAGAGTAGTGACTTTTTGGTGCCTCCCTTGTTTTTCTTGAATTTTGTTCTTTTGTTGGTTTTCCTGCTCTGCAGGATATTTTTGGCTCCCTTGGCCTGTGGGAACCCTGGGACTTCCGGGTGGGAGTGGCAGGTGGAGAGGAGCTGCCGCCTAGCACCCTGCAGGATGGCTTTCCCTGCCTTGGGTCAAGCCTACTCCCTGACCCCACCTTGCTGGGCATTGGCTTCCTGGGGAGCTGGAACAATGGGCACCAGCTCCCCCTGACCTTGGGGTGCAGCAGACCTAATAGACCCCTAACGGCCCCATTGCTGGACACCTGCTTTGTGCTGGGTACTTCTCGTGCATCATGCCCTCTCAAATGATCCCATCAACCCATTTGATGGCTTATGGGAGCAAAGTCTCAGAGAGGCTAAGTAGTTTGCTCCAGGTCCCACAGCCAGGAAGAGCAGGACTGGATTCCAACCCAGGTCCCTGTCCCTAACCACTAATCTGTACTACCTCTGAAGAGACTATGGAGGATGTGATGGGCTCATTCACCCTGGAGGAGAAAGGCCCTTGACCTTGGCAGTCCCGGGGCAGGGGCTGAGAGCCACGGAGCTCTACCAGCTTCCTCGCCTGGCCCACTGCCTGTCTCCACTTAACGGACCTGCTTTTCCCTTGCAGACCTGATGTCTTTAAAGAGGATGATGGAGAAGCTTGGGGTCCCCAAGACCCATTTGGAGATGAAAAAGATGATCTCAGAGGTGACAGGGGGGGTCAGCGACACCATCTCCTACCGGGACTTTGTGAACATGATGCTGGGAAAGCGGTCAGCTGTCCTTAAACTGTGAGTACCCCCTGCCTCTCCCAGGGCCTCCGAAGGCAGAGTCATTGTGTGTGGGAAGGCCACGGCCCAGCCAGGAGGGAACGCCTCGTGGGACCTGCTGGACGAGGGTCTTGATTTCTCTGAACCTGATTTCCTCATCTGTCATGGGCACATTAATACGTACCCAGAACTTTCCGGTAGAATGAGCGCTCAGGAAGCAGAATGATGGCGGGGATGATGAATCTACCGTGTGGGCGCCTTGGGGGAGTGGGGGCTCAGTCAGTTGAGTATCTGTCTTCAGCTCAGGTCATGGTCCCCGGGTCCTGGGATCGAATCCCGCATCGGGCTCCCGGTTCAGTTTAGAATCTGTTCTCTCCCTCTGCCCCTCCCCCTGCTTGTGCGCTGTCTCTCTCAAATAAATGAATAAAATCTTTAAAAAAAAATCTACCGTGAAACCTTCTGAGCCTGGGTTTCCTCATTTGCAAAGTGATTCCACTACCCCACGAGGCTGTGGAGAGCATTATATATTTAACAACCGGCTCTGAAAGGGAGGCAGAGTTACTTGTCCCCTAATCAAGTCTGGGCAAATCCCCTTAGGTCCTGGGCCTTAGTTTCTTGGTTTGTAAGCGAGAGATGATGGTGAGTCTCGTGTGAAATGTCGTCCCGAGGGCTTATGGTGTGACGCACATGAAGGTTGCAGCCCAGTACCTGGCTCTTGGCAAACACCTGTTCTGTGGTGGCCAAGGTCACGCTTCCCAGCCCCTGCCCCCGCTGCAGAGAGAGACCCTGGAGAGTCTCTGGTTTTGAACGTACGAATGTCAAATATACCTACCTCATTTGTTACAAAGTGGGGAGTCGAGGCCCAAGGAAGCTGAGGACCTGCTCATGAGCCCACGGTTCAGCCTGCAGAGCTTCTAGTGTGAGGAGGGGGTGGGGCAAGTGGTGTGGAAAACCGTCAAGGTCAGACCACAGTACACCTGGGATGCTGTGTGCCACAGGTGGCATCAACAGGAGTGTTGATGCTCTCAGAAAACACCCGAGATTTAGTGCATTTACTGTGTGGTCGGCTCTGGTCTACCCAGTGACCCCTCAGATGTGTCATTTATTAATTCAGGAAATATTTATTGAGCACCAACGATATACCAAGAATTATTCGAGGTGTCGGGGACACAGGAGTTGCTGGCCTCACAGAGATTACGTTCTCATGGCAAGAGACAGACAAGAACAATATCAAAAACCCAAGAAACTAAAACTCCTGATTGCCATGGTGTAGCACCAAGAAAAACCAAGTGGACAAGAGGAACAGAGAGGGAGGGATAGTGGGCAGGGAGGATCTCATTGAGAAGGCAACACTTGACCAGAGCTTCGAGGGAGAGAGATGTGAAGAGATGAGCCATCCGAAGGGGAAAAGCATTCCAGGCAGTGGAAGAAGCAAGTGCAAAGGCCCTGAGGCAGACTGTGCTTGTATGCTCAAAGGAACAGCACAGAAGCTAATGTGTCTGGCCATTGGTGAGTGCAGGGAGTGAAGGATGAGTTTGCAGAGACAGGCAGACCAGGTGACATGGGGCCTTGTAGGTCTTGGTCCCACTCAGCATTTGGCACTAATGTGGAGGGATGCCATTGGACAACTCTAAGCTAGGGGCTGACTTTTAAAAGCCTCTGGCTGCAGCAGGGGTGAGAGTGGCAGGAGGGAGGCTGTGCAGGCAAGAGATAGAGGCCACTTGGCCTGGAGAAGCTGCAGTGAAGGTAGGCAGAAGCTTCTGGAATCAGGAATGGTTTGGGAGACAGAGCTGGAAGGTTTGCTTCAATGCCCACATATGTAGAGGAGAACAAGGAGTCAGATCTATTTGGGGTGAGTGTTGCTATTTACTTTAGGGGGAAGAGCAGGTGGGGGAGGCAGGAATTGGGAACTGAGTTTTTAAGGGATTAAGTTGGAAGTGTCCTTTCGACATCCAAGAGGAGAGGGCAAGGAGGGCCTGGGTGGCAGATCAGCTTGGAGGTAAGCTGCTTGTGGACTGTCACCCTTTGGATGGGATTTATAGCCAGCAGACAGAAAGAGCCCACCCAAAGGGTGACTACAGGAAGAGTGGGGGTACTCGAAACAGCTCTAGGGTTGTTGGCCCTTTGGGCATCCTTACTTCCAAATGGAAACTGAGCACCAGTGGGGTTGTCCTTCTTGAGTCACCAGCTGGGAAGTAGTAGGGCTGGGATTCAAATCAGGCTGTTTCCCTTCAGAGGCTCCATCCGGAACCCCTATCCTCTACTTCCCAGATGCTACCTTGTTTGTTTGTTTGTTTTTGAGGGGGGGGGGCGAGGGAGCGGGAGAGAGAAAATCTTAAATAGGCTCCATCCCAGAGTGAAGCCTGATCTGGGGCTCGATCTCATGACTCTGAGATCATGACCTGAGCTGAAATCAGGAGTCGGACGCTTCACCGACTGGGCGCCACCCAGGCGCCCCAGATGTTACTCTTAAAACCTTGGGCGGTTTTTGAAGATCTGAAGGGGTTTTGAGCAGAGCCATGACCCAGCCTAGCTCTGCCTCCTTTAGGCAGCATGGGTTTAGACGCATGGCCTTGAATACAGAGATCTTTGTACCTGTTCGGTGAAATGGAACTAGCAGGCCCTTTCACATAGAGAAGATCCCACTGGTGAATGGATGCAAGGGCATTCGGTTGAGGACCCTGCCCACATGAGGGCTGGGATGATCTCTCCCTGGATGAGGGAAGGAATTCTAATCCTGCCCTTTTTTCCCCCTCTGTCTCTAAACTAGAGTCATGATGTTTGAAGGAAAAGCCAACGAGAGCAGCCCCAAGCCGGTTGGCCCCCCTCCAGAGAGAGACATTGCCAGCCTGCCCTGAGGACCACCATCTGGACCTGCTCCTGTCCCTCCTGCTCTTGCTGCCCTTCTTGATTCATCGTGATTTTTCTTATTTGTTTTGTCTGGTCGTCGTGCATTTGTTTTGTTTTCTATCAGCAAAATCAGTGATCTCTTTGTAAAGCACAAATTATCTGCCTTAAAGGGGCTCTGGGCCAGGGAATTCTGAGCCTTGGGGACCCTCCCTCTCATCTTCCCTCCTTCCCCCTTCCCCGTGCAGAAGGGCTGACATCAGACCAAAGCCTGGAGGGGGCAGCCAGGACAGGGAGACTGGAAGACTGTGATCCTCATGCTTGGAGCTGGCACAGTCTGTCCTTCTAGGGTCCCTGAGCTAAGTCCAGGCTTGCTGGCCTGGCCCTGATGAGGGCCACAGCCCCCTCTCAGAAGACCCTAGAGTGGGAACTGTACTTTCCTTGGACAGCTCTGTGGTTCTGTGCTCTTGACTCATCTAGAGCGTGACCACCCACTGTCCCACCTCCCTCACTGACCCCCTCCCCCATGCCACACTTCTCATCCTCAGGGAGGTGACAGAAGAGGAGAAGAGGGGCTTGGCGATCTGAGACCTTCAAGAAGGTTCCAGAAGGAATCCTCTGGCCTTGCCCACAGCCACACCTTTACAGGCAGCTCAGAGGAAAAGTGCAGCCCCCATGTCCTTTGTGGGAGCAGCAAAGGTCTTTAGGGGTGGAAGGAAGGCGAGGGGGCTTGGGAGGGGTGTCTGTTCGGTCTGGTGCCACCTTTTGGGGAAGATGCTGAGGACAACAGGATAGGAGAAGGAGGAATAGAATGTTCACAGCAAACAGTCAGCACCACTAATAAGCCAAGAGTTGAGAGATAGAAGGTTTCCTTTCTGATCCGGATCTGCTTGAAACCTGACTGTGCTCCCCCTATTTGCCTTCCTGCCATACTCCGCCCATTCATTCATTCATTCATTCACTCATCAGTCATCCAACGGATATTTATTGACCACCTATTATAAGCTTTAAGTCCCCCCACTTTGTCCTGACATGTGCCTTGCCCTCTAACCCATCTCTCCATTTCCAGTCACCCAAAAGCTCAAGTTTGGGGATTGGATTGGGGTCCCTCGTGACGGACTCCCAAGAGCCCTGGTCCACTCCGTAGGTTATCTAGACCGATCGTCTCATTTCACAGGTGGGAAAACTGGTGCTCACAGGGATTAAGTGCCTTGCCAAGGGGTTAATCAGGAGACGGAAGTCTGGACTGGAACCCAACTGTTCGGATGCCGTGCCCATCCTCATCTCTGGGCTGGGCTGGGGAGGGGCAGTCTCCTAGGTCAATACTTGGGGAAGGCCCTGGGCCAGGACTCAGCCTTCCTAGTGTCTCCATGTCAGCAGCAGGGGTGGGGTAAGGGCCTGGCTCCCTCTGCAATTCTGCCTTCCCTGGAGCTTCTCTGCCAAGCCACTTCTCAGAACTCACCCAGGAGGGTCTCATCTTGGCTGAGCAGGGACGTCAGCCTTGACCCTATCTGTGTTCTGGAGTCCCTTACCCTGCCCACTCAGGACTTAGATGCACTCATCCCTTTTATCTATTTATTAAGCACCTGCTCTGGGCCAAGAGCTAAGAACCAGGTAGTGAAATGGACAGACTCGTGGAATTTAGTGGGGGAAGTCAGAATCAGGCAATGACCCGTGGGATGAATGTTACGGAGAGAGGGGACTGTGGGAGTGACTGTACTGCAATTCCGGGCCCAAGACTGAGCAAAGATCTTGGAGAAGCCCTTGTCAAACTTTGAGTGGAAATGTCAGGGTGCTGTTGGAGGTGGGAGTTGGTGTGGCCTCCCTGTGGCTCCTTAGTGACCCATAATCAGGGACCTGAGGAGCTGCCCTTGCAGCAGCTTGAGGGAGTGGAGCAGGTAGGGGCTGGGGAATTGCCCAGGTTGGGTTAATCCACTGGTCAGTCTCAACCAGTTCAGAAACAGGATTATTTGGCCATAACTGCTGACCTTCAGCTTAAGGAGCTGCTTCAAATGCAAAAGCCTAGTTGAAGTTTAAACTCCAACAAAACAGTTCTTCCTGTAAATGAAAAATCTCATCCCAGCACCTCCTCTGCATCTGAAAAATCTCACCCCAGCACCTCCTCTGTGTCCCCCTCCCACCAGATCATTAGATGAACCACTGCCTGTCTCTATGCCTCTGCATTGGCCTCTCTTCTCTGGGACGGACTGAGACCTTTGAGCAAGGTGATACTTTCCTTAACGACCCATTATAGTCAGTATACCTGTTCCTCTGGAGAGGAGGGCAGAAGCAACCAGGCTTATTTCAATGGGTTCCACAGTTTGCAAGACTGCAGGAAGTCTCCTTTAAGGGAGGGGGACAGATGGGTGTGTCCCCAGCTTCTGGAAAGGGCAGGAGAGTTCTTTCATTTGAAGGGGTGTCCTGGGAAACACCACCAGTTCCTCCACCATTTATTAGAACTCAATTCCTGAAGTGAGGGGGGCTCAAAAGTGGTCCCTGGAAAGGGGATTTGTAGATTTGTGTTATTTCAGATTGTGGCTATTGGCTCTGGGACTTCTATGGCTAAGGGCTCAGCTTCTTCGAACTTCAGCTGTCTTCTTTCTGAAACACCAAATCTAACTAATGTAACCAGCAACACAGGGACTGCCAAGTATGGTTTTGTCCCTGTGACTCAAAAGGGAGTTTGCTGGGCACGTTCAGGTGGATGAAGTGTGTGTGTGTGTGTGTGTGTGTGTGTGTGTGTGTGGTGTGCGTGTGTGAGAGTGTGTGTGGCACCAGATATCATCTCTACAGATAGAAATAAAACAGACAAACATCAATGCCTTGACTTGTGTGTTTTGGGGACAGTTCCTGGGCTCAGCAAATTCAGAAAAGAGAGCTAATATAGTAACAGCTCTAAATGTGTTCTATGTGCCAGGCTCTGTTAAATGCTGGACTTCATTTACTCCTCACAACACCCTATGAGGCTGATTCTGTTATGTTACCTTATTTTATATTTTAAAAATGAGAAGGAGCGGGGCGCCTGGGTGGGTTCATTGTTAAGCGGCTGCCTTTGGCTCAGGTCGTGATCTCCGGGTCCAAGTAGGGAGCCCACGTCCGTGGGGAGTCTGCTTCTCCACCCCACCCCCATCATGCTCGCTCTCTCAAATAAATAAAATAAAAAAAAAAAAAAAAAGAAATAAGCAGTCTTGGAACAGATAAGCAATGTGCTGAAAACCAAATAGGAAGAGGCAGAAGGCCCCCCGGCCCCCCCGTTGGCCCCCAGGCTCCAGGCGAACTTCTGCCCTAGAGCATGTGTAATTCCGACACAAACACCTGTCCGGTGGGCCGTCGTCAGTCCGCACATCCGGACAAGCGGAATTCTAACCCTGCCTTCACCAACACTTTGCGAATGCGGGCACTGGGGAATTTTCTTAATTTCTCATCCGTTAAATGGCAACGATAAACCCCTCGGTAGCTAGGAGGCGTTGGGGCTTAAATAGCGCGTGTGAAGCGTTTGGCGCAGTGCCGGGGCGCTTGCTCGGGAAACGATCACTCTGAAAGCAGTAGACGAAGCTGGTGTTTGGTACCCGTTGCCCTCCTGCCCCCTGGACCCCCGCGCTTAGAGCGAAGAGGCCCCCGAGGCCCCCACCCACCCGCTTTCGGAACCTCCGTTCCTCCTCGCCCCCCTCCAGAGCCGCTCTCAAGAGCTGCGCCCTGGAGGTGTCTGTCAGGCTCCTAACCCCCCTCCTTCCGGGACTGCTGATAACCGCGCGCACTCTACTGTAACCGCGACGCTTCAGCGCCACAAGGAGCGCAGAGCGACGGAGCGGGCACCGGGCCACTAATCACACAAAGTGGGCGGGACCTCGGCGCTTCAGGGCGCAGGCGCGTCGGCCCACGGCTACGCCCGCCTCCCCCAGGCCCCAGGCCAATGGGAAGCGGTGGCCCGGAGAGCGCGCGACTTCAGTGGGTCGCTCAGCTTCCTCGGACCGCAAGGCGGCCCGGGGCGCGCGACGTCACCAAAGCGCGCCGGAAATGCGGGGTCTGCTGCGCGCCGCCCTCGGTGAGGGAAGGAAGTTGGCTTCAGAGCGGCCTGGGCCGTGTGGGCAAGGCCGCGCGCAGGCGGCGGCGGCGGCTGTTTCGACCAACTGAGGGTAACGCGATGGGAGACGAAATGGATGTCATGATCCCGGAGCGGGAGATGAAGGTCAGAGACTGCCCGCGGCCTCCCTCCCTTCCTTAGTCCCCGCGTTGCCTTGGAACCCCGCTGAACGGCGCAGCGCGGGGGCCGGCTGTCCCGCTTCCCGCCTCCTGCTGGAACAGTTTGCCGCGTTCAGAGTTCTCGCCGGCGCGACCTGCTGTGCTCTGCCGTGCGGCCGGCGCGATAGCCCCGCCGAATGCAGTTTCTCCGTCCCTTCCCGGTCTTGTGCGCGCCGCTTGAGTTACCTAGTTACTTTCATGTGGCGGTCGGAGTCGTGGTAATAATGACTGTTTATTGAGCGTTCAGTGTGTGCCAGACACTGTGGTACTCATCGCAGCGGCCGTATGAGTAGTTGTTCATAAAGAGGAGCACGGCGAGGCTGGGAAAGTAGCTTACCCAAAGTCACGTTTGATAAAGGGGCTGGAATCTAGGTGGTTTTTTCAAGACCCTCTCTTGGACACTCACTGCACTACCTCTGTAAAACGGTCCAGGAGTGCCGGACGCAGAGCCAGGGCTCATCGCCCGTCCTACCAAACCTGTAGTAGAACGGAATAGGAGGACTGTTTTGGTCCTGGGAATCAGGGTACAGTCGGGACACTGAAGAGAGGGGCAGGTGATCCAGATGACGGTTTCCGGAAGCTTTTGCGCGATGGAACCCGTCACCGAAGTGCCTTTAGGAGTAGTAATCCATCCCATATTTAGAGTAGTGATTCTTCTTTGTTGAGAATGACTGGTCGGGAGCGGGGTGGGACTGGTTAGGGTGTGTGCCAGTTTCTCAGCTATGCTGGGGCAGAAGGAGAAAAAGGTTTCAGAACCACAGACTTGGACGATGACAGTCTCCCTTTGAGTTACTGATTATAACAGAAAGAAAAGCTTTCCTGTGCCCGTTCATCCCAGTGTCTCTTCACACCCCTGTGTCCATGACCCCGATAGGATATTTAGGATTTTCAGGATGAGAAGTACAAAAATACTGCAAATTTCATTCTACCCCTGTGTGGTCTCATCTGGAAAGCTGTGAGTTTCTGGTCGCATTACTCATTTGGAATTAAGAGTATTTAAAAAAAAAAAAAAAAAGGAGTATTTCAGTTCATCTTTTAGCACTTTAACGTGTAAAACACCAAATCTAAGGAAATTAGTATGTGGTGGGGTGTGTTAGGGATCCTGTATGAAACACCACAAGTGTACAAAAATTAAAGTTGAGAAAAGCTGTCTTTGGCTTTTACCCTCTTGGAATGTAAGCAAAAGGGAATTCACCTTCTTTTTTTTTTTTTTTTTTTTTTTTTTTTACCAAAACCTTGATTTAAGATAGATTTGGAATTGAAGAATAGAATCAGCCATTTATGGTACAGTTTAATACAGTGATTGGTAAACTTAGGGAATTCTTTTTTTTTTTTTTTAAAGATTTTATGTATTTATTTGACAGAGATCACAAGTAGGCGGAGAGGCAGGCAGAGAGAGGGGGAAGCAGGGTCCCTGTGGAGCAGAGAGTCTGATGCGGGGCTCCATCCCAGGACCCTGGGATCATGACCTGAGCCGAAGGCAGAGGCTTTAACCCACTGAGCCACCCAGGTGCCCCCCTCTCTCTCTTTTTTTAAAATATTTTATCTATTTATTTGACAGAGAGAGAGAGAGAGCACACAAGTAGGCAGAGAAGCAGGCAGAGAAAGAGGGGGAAGCAGGCTCCCTGCTGAGAAAAGAGCCCAATGCGGGGCTCTATCCCAGGACCCTGAGATCATGACCTGAGCTGAAGGTAGAGGCTTAACCTACTGAGCCACCCAGGCGCCCCAAACTTAGGGAATTCTTACTAAGAAGTGGTACACACTGAAAATTGTCTTTGAAAGTGTATCGATATATTTGTGGAAGACTGGGTGAGTCAGGCATTGACAGGAGGTTGGGGAAGGCTCCCGGGCCCTGAAGTGCTAAGGAGCATGAATGTTGAAAGAAACAGGTCTGGGATTGAGGTGGCCCTGGATGTTGCAGAGGTAATGGTGCACTCGTGGGAGGAAAGCAGAGTGTTATGAGGCTACAGAGGTGCACGTGTCAAGCCATGCCTGGCCTTACAGCCTAGGGCTTTGGACTTGTGTTTAGATGTCCTGTGTTTACAGGTCTGGAATATTAAGAGATTGACTATACCTGCCCTTTTCTGTGATGGAATTTTGTTTAGTATTTAATGCACTTAAGCCAGTTCTTGGGATTTGGTTATCATCCTGGGATCATTATTTCCATGAATATATACATATATTTGTTGAGTACTGCACTGGAAGTTCAGGCTAACAGTGTATTTGGGTGATGCTTTCAAGATTTAACAACAGTTTGTTTTTTTAAAGATTGTATTTATTTATTGGACAGATCCCAGCAAGGGGAGCAACAGGCAGAGGGAGAGAGAAGCAGGCTCGCCAAGCGGGGAACCCGATGTGGGGCTTGATCCTAGGACCTTGGGACCATGACCCAAGTTAAAGGCAGACACTTAACAACTGAGCCACATAGGCACCCCATTAACCACAGTTATTAAGCACCACTCTGGGTCACAAGACCCAGAAAATAGGATGAAATACCATGAAATAGGACAAGATTATGAATTAGAATGTGCAGCACATGTGGTGGTTAGGACAATAAAGTAGGAGTTCAGAAAAGGAAAGATCAGTGTGAGCTGGATTAGTTAAGGAAGAGTTCACGAAAGAAGTTTTAAAACTTTATTTCATTCAGTCGACATTAATAAGCCCTATGCCAGGTACCACAGTGGGCACAGGAAGCTTAAAAACCACTGAGCCACACATCCCTTGGTCTCCGGGTAATGTTCATTCTGTTATACTGGAATTAGGTCTATTGGAATATAATGACAAACATGGTTTAATTTCCTCTTTTCCCTGAATTGATCTTGGTTTCTTCCCTCAACAGGATTTTCAGTTTAGAGCACTGAAAAAGGTGAGAATCTTTGACTCGCCTGAGGAGTTGCCCAAGGA
This sequence comes from Mellivora capensis, assembly GCA_004024625.1. NCBI lineage: Eukaryota > Metazoa > Chordata > Mammalia > Carnivora > Mustelidae > Mellivora > Mellivora capensis. The sequence continues at coordinate 30,529 of PISX010007335.1, read as the reverse complement.
ACGCTCGAGTCTGCTTGCCGTGTCCAACAAATACGGCCTGGTCTTTGCTGGTGGAGCCAGTGGGTTGCAGATTTTTCCTACGAAAAATCTTCTGATTCAAAATAAACCTGGTGACGATCCCAATAAGATAGGTACGTTACTTAATTTTGTTTCACGGTAGAGAGAGAGGTGTAGTGAAGTGCTAATGTGGTGTCCTTTCCCAGAAATCATTCTAGTATATAAATTAAAACTGCTGTTACTCTTCCCATTGATGCCCCAGAAGAATAAGTTCCAGGTAGGATGCTGGAAACCTTTCTGGTTGTTTGTTTTGGTCCTTTGATGAGTTGTTCCTCTGAACTCAGAGGGAAGAAGAATTGATCGTTCTACCATGCTTTTATTTTTGCTCAGTTGAACTTGGGTTTGGGATGCCTAGGAGAAGGGTTTTGTTGCCTGGCGTTCTAGTGTGCGCAGTAGTACCATCCAAACGTATAGGAAACGTCGTTGCAAAAATACGGGTACAGGACGTTATTGTTAACGAGGGCAGCAGCCACAGTTTGCCTAGGTCTGGAAATTTAATGCATCACTGTCCATCTGTAAGAAAGCTAAGATTTAGCTGCATGAGCAGGTATCAAAGTGTGCTCATATGTTTACATAGATGTGACAGTTGTTTCACACAGACCTGGGTAAAGGGTTTGTGGCTTATGCTTCTGCTTTGTCTTTTTTTATGTTTTCTTAGTTGATAAAGTTCAAAGCTTGCTGGTTCCTATGAAATTCCCGATACACCACCTGGCCCTGAGCTGTGATAACCTCACACTCTCCGTGTGCATGATGTCCAGTGAATATGGTTCCATTATCGCTTTTTTTGATGTTCGCACATTTTCAAATGAGGTAAGCTACTGGCAAACTGTAATGTCAACATGAGACCTAAAAAGATTTTCTGGTATTGAATCATTACCTAGAAATTCCTGGATTAACCGTTGGAGTCATTTTCTAGACTAAAATATGGGTTTAAAAGAAAATCCTTAAGTAGGATCACAGATCCTGAGATAGAAGGGACTTCAAGAGATTCTTTCATAACATCTGCCTCAGGGTGTTTTGTCTCATTTACAAATGAGATAGCCGGAGCCCAGGGATCCTTAGGTGGCTAGCCCAAGGCTGTAGAATTAACAGTAATGTCAGAAATTCCTACATCCTGGGTCTCTGACCACTTCTGGTAGTGTTCTTCCATTCCAAGCAGTTTCATAATGAAAACTGTCACTAATTTGAGTGTTTATACTGACTGTCTGCCAGGCCCTGTGCTTTATATGCCTTGTCCTCACTCATAGGTACCACGGCCTCACAAAGTAAGTGCTTATCTTCATTTTATAGATGGAGAGATAGGCCCAAAGAATTTAAACATCCAAGGACCCAACACTATTAAGAAGCAGAGCCAAGATTTTAATGTTATATTTGCTCTTTACTGATTAATTTGCATTTGTGTATTCCCCTGCTGGGAGTCCCTCCAGTGTGCTAAATAATTGACTGCCATTTTTCAGAGTTGTGTTGAAATTGTCTACAACAAATAGACTGTTGTGTAGAGCTCATTTATTTTTGGTCATGGAGAAAAGTGGACTGTAATTTGAGAAAACTCTCATGTTCAGTGATTTTCCTCTATTAAATGTCTGTGTGTTTATTAATTTATCGATTTATTTTTGCTTCTGGGCATTTGTTTTAAAAGGCCAAACAGCAAAAACGCCCATTTGCGTATCACAAGCTTTTGAAAGATGCAGGAGGCATGGTGATCGATATGAAGTGGAACCCCACTGTTCCCTCCATGATGGCAGTTTGTCTGGCCGATGGCAGCATTGCTGTCCTGCAAATCACAGAAACAGTGAAAGTGTGTGCGACTCTCCCTTCCACAGTGGCAGTAACATCTGGTGGGTAATAGAGCCTTTCACTCCATAACATACAGTAATGGTAATCTACTAAAAAATTAATTCCTGGAAATAAACGCAAATGGGGTTTTTCGTTTTATATGTAGTTGTCTGGTAGAAGTGGAGAGCATTGTTTATTTCCATAGTGAATGTTTGAAGCCATGCAGCAGACATGATTTAACTTAAATGTGTGTGGGTTTTCTGGGGAAAGAGATCTTTTGGTAGAGCTGGTTTAGAGATGTGTTTTTGAGTGATTGTTTCTGGATCCACAAGGGCGGTGGAGAGTACACTGAAAAGCATGGGAAAAGCATTACAAATACCGAGTACGAGTAAGAGAATGATTTCTTGATCCTTGAAAACCTTTATTCTCCTTTAAAGATTATAGAGTTTTCTGTACTTTCCAGCTTTCTGGACGACACTTCATTGAAAAAACATTTTCAGAAGTTGATTTAATGGCCCAGTGATGAGTCGTAATTGGTTTGTATTGTCAAAATGATCTTTTTTTTTTTTTTTTTTAATTTTGCCGAGTAAGGATGATCCTACAGCCTTCCATGGACTGACAGAGGATCGTGAAGTGGTGATTATATGGCTGTTTCAGTTCAGACCTCACTGGTTTGCTCCATTCTCTTCAGTTCTTAATTGGCAGCATTTTCTTCTTTGCTCAGTGTGCTGGAGCCCCAAAGGAAAGCAGCTGGCAGTGGGGAAGCAGAATGGAACTGTGGTCCAGTATCTTCCCGTAAGTCTTGCCTTGGACTTCAGGCCTTTTCTTAAGTTACCCACTGTTTTTTGGGGATGATTTGGGGGTTCACTGGTGTTCTTTTCTGTTTAGATATAATTTATACTCACTGCAACAAATTCATCAGTAAACAAGTAAATGCGGGAAAGAGTGGAACTCTTCTTTTCTATCCCATAGTCCTTCCAGGGGCACGCTCTTGTATTTTATTTAGTGACAGCCTCCAGACTTTTCTGGATGCTTATACAAATAGTCTGTGTATGGATGTGTTACTAAACATCTGCTACACACTGATCATACCCTACACAGTGTTCTCTAACTTGGTGTTCCCAGTTCATTCCATAAAAACATTCCATCAAAGCAGTTAAAGCATAACACTATTTGTCTGCTAGCTGAGCCCATCTGAAAGGTTCAGTTTCTCCAACTATAGGTACCCAAGACAGTGGAAGCCCCGTCACTCTGTCATCCTCTCCCAGCGGTCTTCTTGAGATCATAGTCACAGATATTCTTCAGTATAAATTGGCAAAGAATCCACATATATTCCTTTGAGCCTGGATGGAAAGGAGGGGTCCACAGGCAGTGCCAAGGCCTGGGCGGCTGTGCACTCCTCCTCTAGAGACCGTTCTCTGTGGCGTAAAGCGGGGAATGTGGTGGTGTGGGTTTGACATTAAGGTTTTATTTCTTGTTATTGCAAAAAGTGATTATATGAAATTTGGTACATATTCTTCTAGGGCATTAGCCTGTCAGAAGATAATTGGCTTAATTTTATTGGTTTTCTCTTGTCCTTTTTTGTCTTAAACGTCATACTTGATCAGGGTCTTTTTTCCAGCGTATTATATATGGAACCGCTTCATTCTTTTGAATGACTGCATAGTAGTCCACTGTGTGAATGTACCATAACTTACCTCTCTGTTCCAGTACTGGTGGCTGGCTGTGTCAGTGTGGGTGGCTTTGCTAAGATACACAGTATTGGCTTGAGCATCCTCTCTCTCTACGCCTAAACACATTTGTGGGAGATTTCAGGAGGACTGGATCCTGGATGTGGTCATTCACTCTTCCTTGTGTTCAGTCTCTCCTGGCTGGGAAGATGAAACACCGTAGTTTCTGGGGGGAACATGCTGGATTTGACAGGGTTTCATTGGTTCAGGTTTATTTATTTGACACTCCCCACCCCCCCCAATCTCTTTCAGACTTTGCAGGAAAAAAAAGTCATCCCTTGCCCACCATTTTATGAGTCAGATCATCCTGTCAGAGGTAACCCATCTGCTTTTCTTACTGAGTTGACCTCTAATGCGGTGACAGTATTGCAGAAATTTCACATCGTGTGATGCGGCTACACGCCCATTCAGGAAACTGTTAGCACCTGCTGCATGAACACTCCCCATTATTACAGTTAGCTAATTAATTCAGCATAACAGTCATCCTCTGGCAGAACCTCTGTCTTGTGGTAAATAACAGTAAATGGATCCCAGGTTTTTTATTAGAATTTGTTCAAAATTTGCCCTCCTTGCAATCTGCCAGAAAAAAAAAAAAAATACCACTTTGGGAGGAATTTGGGCTTCTTGAATTCTTTGTATTTGTGAATTGTGTTTAGTCAGTGAAATCTGGACCTTTGTTAAAACTACAGCACTCTGATTTTTTTATCCATGGGCTGTTAATTTTTTAGCATACAGGAACCTCTCCAAATATAAGATACTTTAATCAGAGTTTGTGTGTTTCAGTTCTGGATGTGTTGTGGATTGGCACTTATGTCTTCACAATCGTATATGCTGCTGCAGATGGGACCTTGGAAACTTCTCCAGATGTGGTGATGGCTCTCCTCCCGGTATGTGTATGAAAGGGACATCTTTGTCCTTTGAGAGTCATAGAGGTCCTCTAATAAAGTTCAAGGCCTTGGGTTCAGTTAGTACAACTTCAAGTGTAAAACTTAAATGCTGTATCATTGGCCCGGGGGCCAAAATTATGGTGTCTGTTTACAGCATATTCTCCTGTTTAGTCATAAGGTAAAAATAATCCTAAAAGTTAACTTTTGCTTATGCTGGAAGCTGGGAGTCCTGGTAGATGTTAACCTGATAGATTTTAGGAAAGCAAGAAAACACCTTAATTTTTTTTTTTTTTTTTTTAAGATTGAGCAGAGCAAGTGAAAGAGAACACGAGTGAGGGGGAGGGGCAGAAGGCGAGGGAGAAACAGACTCCCCGATGACCAGGGAGCCCAAGGTGGGGCTCAATCCCAGGACCCTGGGATCGTGACCTGAGTAGACACTCAACTGACTGAGCCACCTGGGTGCTCCAACACCTTGATTTTTAAAATTCTCTCACTTATTTATGTTTATCAGATGCCTGCAGTGTGCCAGGCACTGCTTTATACAGTGGTGACCCCGGCAGAGTCCTTGCTTTTGTGGATCTGACATTCTGATGAGTGTGCTAGTCAGCAAATAAGTGTAGATCAAGGAATGAGAAGGGCGATGGAGGGAACGGCGAAGGGTACAGGGCAGATGGTGACAAGGGACGGATGACAGAGGTGAGGTGTGCATTGGGTGCTCAAGTAGCCGTTGGAGCAGAGAGTGGAATGACCTAAGTCATTTTGAAATGAATGAGTCATTTTGGAAACTGGGAAGAACATTAGTAACAAGATCTACGAAATGTTACTAAATTGCAGGGGCATTAAAAAAAAAAACCAAATGAGGTAGAGCTTGTATTTTCAAATCACTGCTGGCTCTCAAGGTCCAAAAAAACATTTACAAATACATAAATAAATGTCTAAATGTAACAAAAGTGGGAGTTGCACGAGTTACTCTGTCTCGCAACCTGGTTTTACTTAGTGGGAAATTGTAAGCATCTTTCTAAGTCAGTGGATACAGTCTGTACCTGGCTTTTTGGACGCGTCGTTTACTGGATGCTCAGTTGTTTTCAGTGTTCTCCCGTTCTGAGGAAGACCACATGTGTTCTTTGATGTGTTTATGTAATTATGTTTGTTTTTTAGGATCAATACCTAGGAGTGAGTTCGGTTGAGGGGTAGATGCTGAGCTTTGCCAAGGCGCCTTTTACAAAGTTGTGACTGTTTCTACATCTCCCGCCAGCAGTTACCTCACACGTGTGTCGAGATGCAGTGGCACCAGTTTTAATCTTTGCCAGTGACATGTAGGAAAGGGCCTTGTGTTTTTTTGTTTGTTTGTTTAAAGATTTTATTTATTTATTTGACAGACAGAGATCACAAGCAGGCAGAGAGGCAGGCAGAGAGAGAGGAGGAAGCAGGCTCCTCGCTGAGCAGAGAGCCCGATGCGGGGCTCGATCCCAGGACCCTGGGACCATGACCTGAGCCGAAAGCAGAGGCTTTAACCCACTGAGCCACCCAGGCACCCCAAGGGCCTTGTTTTTATTAAGTCTTGGGTTCCTGATAATGTTGAACTTTCAAAATAATGTTTATTGAGATCCTTATTTCAAGAGCTCCTAAAAGTTTCCTATTCCCAGGGATAATATTAGCTCTGGCGTTTATGGACTCTTTCTTAGGTTCCGTGTCTTGGGCTAGAGGCTTTACATGCATCATTTTGTCCCACACTTAAGACAGCCTGTGGAGTCGTTCAGCAGGCCCACCACAGACGTGAGCAAACTGTATCAGACAGGCTGAGCCATCTGTCCGTGCCGGTCCCACGGCCAGAAAGTGACAAAGCAGTGGAGTCCGTTCGGTCCGTGGCCAGCATTCAAATTGCCCAGCTACTGACCTCTGCCTTTCTAGTGTGTTGTGTGTTTAGACATAGGTTTTTGAGGGAATTTTCTCATAAAACATAAGTGGTTTTCTTTTTTGAGATCCTTATCCGTGTAGAATTAAAGAAAAATTGCACGTGGGACTTTTTTGTGTGTTCTCCTTCTGTTTATTGTAGAAAAAAGAAGAAAAGCACCCAGAGATCTTTGTGAACTTCATGGAGCCCTGCTATGGCAGCTGCACGGAGCGGCAGCACCACTACTACCTCAGCCACATTGAAGAGTGGTGAGCTGGGAGCCAGCAGGGCCGCCTCCCCCTCCCTGTCGGGTCCCGCCCACAGTGCTGTGTTCCAGCTTCACAACTCGTTCCTTTTCTTAAGATTTTATTTATTTATTTGAGACAGAGCGAGCAAGAGAGCAGGAGTAGGGGAGCAGAGGGAGCAGGAGAAGCAGGCTGTGGGACTCGATCCCAGGCCTGAGGCAGAGGCACACACCCAATCGACTGAGCCACTCGGGCACCCCTAAAATTCTTTTCTGTAGGAAAGGAGAACAGAGAATTGAGATGCCCTTGAACATATTTTCCTCTGACGCTGGATAACTCCTCTCTGACTAATTCCGTTTTCCCAATCTTAAATTACCTAGATCGAATACTTAATAATCTTAAAAACCCTCTTTTCTCAATAACCCCAGTGAAGACTTAGGACAATATTGATATTTAAGGAACATATTAAAGTTTTTTCTCTGACAGAGGCAGGGCAAGGGGTCATGGGGGATAGGGAGGGAAAAAATGAAACAAGATGGGATTGGGAGGGAGACAAACCATAAGAGATTTAATCTCATGAAACAAACTGAGGGTTGCTGGGGAGTGGAGGGGGTATGGAGAGGGTGGTTGGGTTATGGACATTGGGGAGGGAATGTGCTATGGGGAGTGCTGTGAAATGTGTAGGCCTGACGATTCACAGACCTGTACCCCTGAAGCAAATAACACATATGTTCGTAAAAAAAAAGTTTTCTTCTGAGAGCGAAAGCTTTCCCTTGATAGATAGATAGCTAGAAGCAAAGCTTTTTTCTGAAAATTCACCAGATTATTCTGTTTACAGGGTAGTAGGTTGTTGGAAATTCTGACTTGATCTTGTCATGTCTCTGACCTTCAATTTAACGGTCTTCCGCTTTTCTTCCTTGAAGGGATTTAGTGCTGGCTGCGTCTGCGGCTTCAACAGAAGTCAGTATCCTTGCTCGACAGGCAGATCAGGTAAATTTCACTCTTTCGTCGCTTTTCTGGGATACTTTTCTGAGAAAGATTCTGGAGGGAGTTAACTCGTGGAGAAGGTTTAGATGAAGCCTGCTCCATTTGGATGAGTTTCTGGGTGAGAGCAAAGCTGACACTTGGCCGATGTGACAGAATGCCTTGGGCCAGGTGGCTTGGATATTGCGTTGGACGGATGTGGGTTTCAGACCCAGCAGCTCCTGCACTGTCGTAAAAAACCCTTCTGTCCTTTCTAGATCCACTCACAATCTGTGGAAAAACATACGATATAATCAGCTTCCCCCAGGAGCACATCTGGGTGTAGAGGAGGGTTCTTTTGCCTTGTTCTGTTTTACTGTCTTTATTTTCTTCCTGTTGCTTGAACCTGCCCCTCTGGTCAGTCACCTCTAACCCATCCTTGATTAATGGAGAGAAACATGCAGATCGTACCAAATTGTGACTCAGCAGTAATACTCTGTAGTTCACTTTGAAAAACCACCAGAGAGCTAAGAGCACTGTGTGTGTAAGCGCCGCCTCCTTTCTCGCACTCTGTCCTCCTTGCAGACTGGAGTCGGGCTGAGGTGATTGTGGTAAGCCATCCTGAACCCGGGTAGGTTATGCAGAGTGACCACAGAGGGATGTGGTAAAAGGGAAGTTTTTCTTCCTTTTTTTTTTTCCTTTAAGATTTATTTATCGGGGCACCTGGGTGGCTCAGTCGGTTGGGCCTCTGCCTTTCGCTCGGGTCATGATCTCAGGGTCCTGGGATCGAGCCCCACATCGGGCTCCCTGCTCCGCGGGGAGCCTGCTTCTCCCTCTCCTTTCCACTCATGCTCTCTCTATCTCCCTCTCAATTGAATAAATACAATCTTAAAAAAAAAAAAAAAAAGATTTATTTATCTTAGAGAGAGAGCATGTGCATTAGTGCAGGGGGGAGGGACAGAGGGAGAAACTCAGGCAGACTCAGCCCTGAGTGCAGAGCCCAATGCAGGGGTCCATCCCACAATCCCAAGATCGTGACCTGAGCCAAAACCAAGAGTCAGGCGTGTAACTGACTGCCCCACCCAGGTGCCCTGGGAAACTTCTTAAAACTCTGCCTTGAGTTTAAAGACGTTGTGTGCAACCCCCACGCAGAGACTTATGCCTCTGCAGTCATTTGGGATTTATCCCTCATTCTCTGGGTGGCTAGGCAGTCCGCTCTTAAGTGCGTGGCTCTCTTAGTGTCTGAGATGGTCCACTTTGGGGTCACAGGCCAGAGTTCAGCGGTCTGATGTGAAGTTTTAGATTGTCTTTAGTAGCGGTTTTCTAAGAACACAACTATTTTATGTTCTGACACATTTAAAATATGCTTGTATATTTGTTTCCTATCAGGATGATTTATGTAGGTGGCTAAAAAAGTCCAATAGTAGAAAGCGCTTATAAATGAGATTACCCCTGCCCTACCCCATCCTTATCCAAACCTATTTAGAGGGAACCTTTTTTAACTTGTAAATTTTTACCTTTTTTTTTTTTAAAGACTTTATTTATTTATTTGACAGAGAGATCACAAGTAGGCAGAGAGGCAGGCAGAGATAGAGAGGGAAGCAGGCTCCCCGCTGAGCAGAGAGCCCGATGCGTGGCTCCATCCCAGGACCCTGGGATCATGACCTGAGCCGAAGGCAGAGGCTTAACCCACTGAGCCACCCAGGCGCCCCTTTACCTTTTTTTTTTTTTAAAGATTTCATTTATTTGAGAGAGAGAACATAGAGAGGGGGAAGAAGCACAAGTAGGGTGTGAGTGGGGGGAAGGGCAGAAAGAGAGGGAGAAACAGGCTTCCCGCTGAGCAGGGAACCCGATGCAGGGCTCCATCCCAGGATTCTGGGATCATGACCTGAGCCAAAGGCAGATGCTTAACCGAGTGAGCCACCTAGGCACCCCATTAATTTTTACTTTTCAAGGTTACCTCCTTATCAGTTTGTTAAGCGTCTGACTCTTAATTTTTTTTAAAAGATTTTATTTATTTATTTGACAGAGATCACAAGTAGGCAGAGAGGCAGGCAGAGGGGGTGGGGGAAGCAGGCTCCCTGCGGAGCAGAGAGCTCGATATGGGGCTCGATCCCAGGACCCTGAGATCATGACCTGAGCTGAAGGCAGAGGCTTAACCCACTGAGCCACCCAGGCGCCCAATTTTTTTTTTAAGATTTTATTTATTTATCTGACAGAGATCATAAGTAGGGAGAGAGGCAGGCAGAGAGGAAGGGAAACAGGCTCCCCGCTGAGCAGAGAGCCTGATGCGGGGCTCGATCCCAGGACCCTGGGATCGCAACCTGAGCCGAAGGCAGAGACTTTAACCCACTGAGCCACCTAGGTGCTCACGTCATGATCTTAGGGTTGTGAGATCACGCCCCATGTAAAGCTCTGAGCTGGGCATGGAGTCTGCTTAAGATTCCCTCTCCCTCTCTGCACCTCTAAAAAAAAATAAATTGATAGTCTGCTTCGTCCCTAGTTAGTGATTATTGATTTTAGACCTTATTACCTGTTGTGGCAGGTGAGAGTATATGGCCCTTAAATCCTCATCTTTCCTCTCAGAGAGGTTCTAGCACTGTTGTAGTTCCTTCTGTTGGTTTTCTTTGTATCTATAAGTAATGTTTTTTACTTTCATTTCTTATGGTGTCACGTACACAGTATCTCTTGACCTGCTTTGTGAGAGGAATACTTTCTCCCTCTTGCCTTTAGCATACCTACCCCACCTCCCAGCTGTTGCCATCTGCGGCTTGTCTTTTACAAAATCGAAACTGGTACCGTTTGTGTTCTGTTCTGTAGTGATTATAAAGTCTTTTTTATTTTGTCTATAGATGGTTTTTCAAAGTTGAAGTCAGTTTTGTTTATGGTTTTATGAATGCAACTATTACTCACAGTATAGCTAAGTCATGGTATGATTATGTTCCCTTTTCTAAACAGCTTTTTGCTTTTCTGTTATTCATGGAACATTATTCCCTTTTGATTCATGCTGGCCAATTTTGGTCCACACTGAAAGTTGGGTAAATAGAGTGGTTTTTAAAAATAAAAAATAATTTATTTTCAGGAATACAGCCCATTCAAGCATAGACATAAGCAGAAGGGAAGTTTATGGGGAAGAGTTAGTGGTTTCTCAAGGACCCCAAAGGCAAGAAGAGGGGCCTGTGCGAGGAACTGATGCCAGGATCTGGGAAGACAAGAACTAAGGGTAACTCTCTCCATGGACAAGAGAGCGTAGGGCATCCGGCCAGCTTTATAAGCCATGCTGCTCAAGACAATGGTAGCAGTCAACGGGAGTTCCTGGTACTGGTTGGTGCAAGTATTAGATTCATCCACCATTTTTAGGAATCTACCTATTTGGGGTGTATGGTACCTTGGAAAGTGTTCCTGATAGTGGTGATTTATTCACGAGGCGCGGACTGGTTCTATGAGGAGCACACAGGTTGATTTGGAAAATTAAAGCCTCACGTGCTAGGATGCTCAGGGCTTTTAGACCGTGTTCCCAGATCTCAGAGTTGCGTCAACACATTAGTCTAAACCCAGTGACTTGTCTTTTCTTTTCTCCTCTTTGTATAATGGGAGAACCAACGCAGAGCTCTAACCAACATAGCGTTTTCATCTTCTACTTCTTTTTTCCAGATCAATTGGGAATCTTGGCTCCTGGAGGATTCTAGTCGAGCTGAACTGCCTGTGACAGACAAGAGTGATGACTCGCTGCCTGTGGGAGTTGCCATCGACTATACTAACCAAGTGGAAATCACCATCAGTAAGTATGGCCCGATGTAGCTCGTGCAGACGTGGTCTTCTTTCTGAGTATGGTTGATATTTAAGCCCCGTTCTTCATGTTCGTGGTAGAATCTGCTCTGCGGGGCGCTTTTAACTTCTGGTAGCTTGTTTCCACTTGAAGAATGATAGAGAGTACGTCGTGACGACATGAGATTAACTTGATGGACATTTATCGATAAGACAAAAGCCAGTCTCTGCGTGTGTGCGCGCATGCGCGCATATCTGTATGTGCTTTCGCATACGGGTGAAATCTGAAACGGGTCTCATTCCCCGGTGGCCTTGCACGGGAACAGCAGCACCCTAGTCCTGTCTTGCATAGCAGTGTTTAGTGTGAAGACATGGGTCAGAGAATGGAACCTCAAGCACTTGGCTTCCAAAGCGGGCCCGAGTGTGTCTTCTGAGTGTGTCTTTTCCCTGTTGGAGCGTGGCAGGGCTGCACACATGCCGCAGAACACGGAGTCTCTGCTCTTCGGTGCTTTAGTGTAAAGCGGTGTCCACGTGAGCACCACTAAGTTCCTTCCTGTCCTTTCCCTGGTCAGGTTATTGGGTCTCCTTAGTTCACTCTCGCTGATTCCCTTCAGTCTTAATTGACAAAACACATGTTAGGATTCAATTGTGAATGAATATAAGGTAGTTTGACTCACTTTTCTGTGTCCTTCTGTGTGTTTTCCAAAGTGAGTAGTCTGTCGCTTTTCTGCTAGGCTAGCCTCCTTCTAGACAACGCCTGTCTCGGTCAGGGGAACATCTTGAACAGTGAGACACTCATAAGACTTGCGGGAGCTTAGGGACAGCCACGGCTGCCTTAGTCTGCTGGAGCTTCCCTGTGGGGTCCGGCCAGATGGTGGGAGTCTGTAACGGCAGGAGCTCTCTTTCAAGAGCCAGTGCTTGAGAGGCTACTTGGGTGAGAATCAGAACAAACGGACTTGAACTACCCTTGAGGCGAGTCTGCTACACCCCTTCTCACTCGGGACGGTCTTTCCCTTCCCGCCCAGTCACTTCATGGCTTGGCTCTTTTTTCACTTGCACTTTCTTTTTTTAACAGATGATGAGAAGACTCTCCCACCTGCTCCAGTTCTTATGTTACTTTCAACAGATGGTGTGCTTTGTCCATTTTATATGATCAATCAAAATCCCGGGGTTAGGTCCCTCATGAAGACGCCGGAGAGGCTCTCATTAGAAGGAGAGCGACAACCCAAGTCATCAGGTACGTGCCTCTTCCTGCTCTGGCACAGAGGGAATACCAGGGGCTTGTTCCGGACCGTTGCCAAGGATGAACACTGTGTGGGGACACACAGTGGTCCTCTTCATTGGGCCAGTCTGTCTTAATGAGGCAGGGACTAACTTTTCCTTGAGCATACACACATTCTTGCATCCCCACAAGCTTTATTCTCCAACCTTTACTTTAGGGAAAAGGAAGTCCAGCCAGATGGATCCCATCAGGTCGTCTAGCAACAGTGTCCTGTTACAGCACCCTGTGTTCTCTGGTCTGAATCCTACAGACATTTGTAGTCTTGAGGGATTGTAGGCGCATGCACTGAACGCCGTGTAACTTACGAATGTCGCATTCGTTGACAAAGTGCTTGTGGAATGTATCATGAAAATGCACTGTGTACTTTTTTATTGTTTTTGCATGAGAAAATATGTACATAGGGAAAATACTAGAAAGGTGGATATTAAAATCTAGTGGTTTTATCTGGTTGGTGGGAACATGGAGATTTTGTTTTTGTTTATATTTAATTTTCTTTAGGTTTCTTTTCCTCCTCTTTGAAAATATTGCTTAAGTAGTATACGTTTCTTGGAGGAAAATTAGAAAATACAAAATCATTTTGGAGCCCATCAGCCATCATCAGTAGCCATAGTCACATTTTTGCTACAGAGTCTTTACACACGTAAATGTGCCCATGCAGATGCTAATCTGTACCTCCACATTTTTCAGTGCTAGTGTATCACCTATGAGAACTAGATATAAAACTTTTTAAAAGAGGATTGTTCCATATTTTTAAATTTCACCATTTCTCTTTTTGAATTCCATGACTATGTAACTGTCTCTGGCTTAAAAAAAAAAAAAAAGTGTGGTGGAACCAGTTCTCTATCTAAGAAAAAGCATGTTGACCAGCTGGCTTGGGTAAGGCTGATAGTATATTTTCTTGCTGCTTCCCAGTGCAGAGTGCATTGTTCATAAACAGAGCTGCTGAGACACTTGGGCTCCTGCTGTTTGGCAGTGTGAGCCCAGGAAGTAAACAGGCAGACTCTGCATTAGTCTCTTGCTGGCGCGTCTCATCATCTACAGCGTGGCTTAAGAGTTGTTTTTTTACTTTAAGCGCTCCTGAGTACCACCAGCTACACTCCCGTTACACGGTCTGTCTGTTCACAAGCAGTACACCCTGTGGGGTTGGGAGCCTGCGGGATGATGTTTGTTTCTGAGCACAGTTCAATGTGAAGGACTTTGCAATTAGCCCATCAAACCCCCGAGCACGAGGAGAGGCTATTTTTATTTTTCGCCACTCCTAGAGAAAGCCCCGTCTTCCCTCACACGTGGTCGGAAGGAGGCAGCCGTGTTCAGATGAGCAGAAGAGAGCCTCGGAAGGGAGAAAATAGGCAGCCAGCTGTAGCTAAAGCGGTCCAGGGAAACGTTAATGGTTCCGCCCATTTCCACGCTACAGCTGCATGGCTACTGGGCTGAATGAGCAGGGGGTTTTCATATGTTCGGTTCTATTTTCAGTTAGGAATGTGCCCCTGATTTCTTTCGGGTCTGGCATATGCTTTTCACACTGGTCTTTTGAATGTGTGTGGAACTGATGAACACCAAATGTTTGTGTCTTTAAAGAAGTTAGCTGACACTGGTCCCATATTGTGCGAAGGAAGTATTAACAATAAATTTGCTGGCATTTTTACACTGCCATAAAAGTGGCAATTAACTGGGGTCTTCTTTTGCAGAAGTGTTCTCATACTTGTATCCTAGGTCTTTCATTACTTTTGACATCGTGAAGGTAAATTGTCAGCTGAGACAGTTTGGAAGAATCAAGACCTAGTCACTTAAATGTATTGATAAAAAATACTGCTTCCTTATTTATTTATTCACTTACTGAACTTGGCAAATTAAGATGTTTGTAGAAATTTTGGAAAACAGAAAAATATTTAAACCTGCCCTTCCCTTCTAGTGTTTTTTTCATAAACATCTTTCTTCATAGTTGTAATCCTGTTGTATACATCTTTGGTGTTCATGCTTTTAATTTAAATTGTGTTTCTAGGTTCTTATATAATCTTCGTGATTGATTTAAAAGAATGCTTACTATTCCATTGAACATCTTTTAGAATTTGGGTTGTATTAAATGTCTTTTTCATGTTTCAGGTTATTCTTCTAGGCTTTGTTCTTAGAAGTGGGATTACTGAGTCCATTTCATAGGATTTTTTGAGACATAATGCTAAAGTGTTTTCTGAAAGGTTATGCTAAATTAGGTACCTGCTGGTGTAAAAGGTTTCAGGTTCATTTTTCCCTTCCAAACATAGGGATTATACATATTTAAATTTTGATAATTCAGAGGACAATGAAAATATATGTCATTTTAATTTGCATTTCTTTGATGAGGCAGATGAATGTATTTTATGAATTAAGTTCTTATATCAGAGTCTTGAAATTTCTTTATCTCAATTTATATGAGGTTTTTTTTTTTAAGAGTTTATTTATTTATTTGACAGAGAGAAAGAGATCAGAAGCAGGCAGAGAGAGGGGGAAGCAGGCTCCCTGCTGAGCAGAGAGCCCGATGCGGGGCTTGATCCCAGGACCCTGAGATCATGACCTGAGCCGAAGACAGAGGCTTAACCCATTGAACCAGGCCCCCAGGCTCCCCTTATATGAGCTTTTAAAAAATATATAAAACATACTACCATTGACCACAGAGGTTTTTTTAGTTCATTTACCTTTAAGTTATGTAACCATTTTTACTCAGTCAAATCTTAATCTTTTCCTTTTGGGTTTTTTTTCTTTTGGTTACTTCTCAATTTCAACTTATTAGACTCTTTAGTGACTTCACTTTTCGCCGCGTTTGTTTGGAGATGTACACATATGTGTGCTTCTGCATGTGTAGACCTCTTTAATTTATCTGGAATTGGTTTTAGTGACTTTTTTTAAAAATTTTTATTTATTTGACAGACAGAGATCACAAGTAGACAGAGAGGCAGGCAGAGAGAGGGGGGGAAGCAGGCTCCCTGCTGAGCAGAAAGCCGGTGTGGGGCTCGATCCCAGAACCCTGGGATCATGACCTGAGCTGAAGGTAGAGGCTTAATCCACTGAGCCACCCAGGTGCCCCTAGTGACTATTATGAAGTGGAGGTCTGAATTAAAGTTTTTCCCTGATTTCTGTGAAATGTTGCAGAATGGTTTCTTTTTCACTGTAACGTTGAGACATGCATTTTTTGATTCTGCCTGTGAAGTCCTATTAATCTAATGTCTTTCATGTCTTCTTTTTCCTTTAAAGTTTTGTCCATTGCACCATGTGGAAAGTCCACATCCACCCCACTCCTCCCCCCACTTTTTCTTTTAAGATTTTAATTTATTTATTTAGAGAGAGATCACAAGTAGGCAGAGCAGTAGGCAGAGGAGAGGGAGAGACAGGCAGGGACCCTGATGTGGGCTTGATCCCAGGACCCTGAGATCATGACCTGAGCTGAAGGCAGACACTTAACTGACTAAGCCACCCAGGCGCCCCTCTTTACCCCCTGGTGAACTAGGACTATTCTTTCTGGCTTCCTTCTGCCACGAGCCCTTTTCAGTTGTTTTCTGTCATGTGGACATCCATTGTTACCGTGCTAACTTCTCCCTTCCTTTTTCTCCATTTTATTCATCACAGGGAGTACTCCCACTACCCCAACCTCGTCTCAAGCCCCACAGAAGCTCGACGCACCAGCCCCTGCAGCCCCGGGTCCACCGGGTCCACCTTCGTCACTGTCTGCTCCCCCCTCCACCTTCTCTTTGCCTCCTGCTGTTGGGGCTCCTTCTGTGTTCTCCTTCGGCTCTTCATCCTTGAAGTCACCTGCTGCTGTCCCAGGGGAGCCCCCTCCATATTCCAGTGGCTCGGGCACGTCCATCTTCTCTTTCCCTCCTCCTTCTCAAGCCTCCCTAGCGCCCACCTCTGGAGCCTCTCCCATAACGCCATCTGCAGCCTTGTTCTCCTTTGGATCCTTGGGTTTTAAGCCTACCCTGGAAAGCACGCCAATGTCAAGTGCATCTGCTCCAAACATAGGACTGAAGCCCGCCGTACCACCCTCAGCAGTCAAGGTCAACCTTAGCGAGAAGTAAGTAATACTTGAAGAAAGTCTACTGCTTTGGTGGCATGAGTAGAAATATCACGTGTTATTAGCTGGAAATTGAGTCACTGTGAGTGAAGTTACAAATAGATTTTCTCTTTTTTCCTGCCTTCCAAAGTAATAATGGCAAGTGGTAAGAATTTAAACAACATAAAATGTTTGTGTTTAATCAGTGGTTGGAGTCCAGAAGAGTCTCTTAGAATTCTTTTAAATCATAAGAGGTTTATATTTATATGCTTGTTTTTGCTTTTTTAGATTTAAAATGTAGGAGATCCTCCTTATTTTTACTCATTATTTAATAATTTATTGATTTACTTTGAAAGAGCGAGCACCCATGCAGAGGGAGGGGGAATCCCACGCAGGCTCCATGCCCAGCATGGAGCCCCATGTGGGGCTCGATCCCATGACCCCGAGATCATGACCTGAGCTGAAATCAAGAGTCAGATGCCCAACCAGCTTAGCCACCCAGGCACCCTGATATTCCTTATTTTTAAAAAATGAAGCAATAAGGAATATGCGTCGTAGGAGGGGAATGAATCTCTTGTGGTCCTTTTCCCCTTTACTCTCCGAGGTGCTTCGTGACAGCCACCATGGTGGTCTGTGAAGTTGTCCCTGTGTAAGGTGACTCTCCTGCCCGATGGTCCTCAGGGGCCTCTTACTTCTGTTCCAGAACAGTCCAGACTTCGTAACGTGGTCCTCGCTTTCCTCCCTGTGGGGCTCCTGCCGGCTCCCTCAGATCCCGTTTTTTTACCGCTTTATCTGCTGCTCGTGTTCTCCCCACTAGCATGCAAGCCTGCGGGAAGCGATCCCAGCTTGCTCGCGCTCCCCTGTGCTGGCTCCTGTTGCCCTGGAGGCAGTGCTGGCTGTCATCCCGGCTGCTGCCATTGTCACACAGCCACCTCATACTAATGGCTGCCTGGAATCCACTTTGTAGTCTCACTGAAATGTCCCTGGCCAGTCAGCTCACACTGGACATTTAGATTGTTTTTGGGCTTTTGCTCTGTAGGTGAAACTTAACTTTCTGTGCCCATGAACATTCCAAAGACGGTGATCTCCCCCTCCCTCTGCCTTTCTCACTCCCCAGAGGAGGTGAGCGACCCGAAGTGAGTTCTCAGTGATTTCCTCGGCAGAAGGACAATGCTAGCCTCTCCTAAGTTTATTGGAGCCCCCGCCTCTTTTTTTTTTTTTTTCACTTGTCTTGATAAAAGAAAAATATTTCATGTCCCGATAGACTTTATTCCTCCTTCATGTTAGGTCTCATTATTTTCATGGAGTAGTTTCCTCCTCAGTATGCAGAAGATAAGATACAGTGTTTCCTTGGCAGCGTTCCCCTTTTGTAAGAAATAGCTAAACGTTTCTGTCTCACCAAGGCAGAAGCACAGGAGCAGTAAGTCTTCCTTCGGTGGCATTGCTCACGAGCAGCGTGAAGGGGCCCCAGCGCAGGCGCTCCTCACGCAGTCGGGCTGCCGTTTCAGGTTCACTGCCGTGGCTCCCTCCACTGCTGCCGTCAGCTCCCAGAGTGCGCCTGCGACGCTGCCGTTCCCCTCTGCCTCCAAGCCGGCTGCTTCCGGACCCCTCGGCCACCCCACGCCCCTCTCAGCACCACCCAGCTCCGCGTCCGAGTCCTCAGTCTCCCCGTCGGCATCAGGTATGATTTTAAGCAAACCGCTCCGGAGCTCAGCCCTGAGTTCTTACGCCTGCGTGTTTCAGTTGTTCGGAGCCCTCGCCCCCGTCGTCAGACGAGACCATTTGTTCCTGTTCCCTGTGTCTCGTGCCGGTGAGCTATGACAGTCGTACTCGTGGCTGTGAGGATTGCCGCAGCCCGGGTGCTGCCACGCTTGGCCGTCCCGACATTTCTCACGGAGCTAAGCGTACCTGATGATTCAAAAGGAAGTCCCTTGTTGCGTGCCATCTGTCTTCAGATGCGGCCTTCCCTACGTGAAGGGCAGTTACGGAACAATTCGGAAAGTTCCGCAGACGAGGGAGGGCCTGCGGTACTCATAGGCTTATTGCTTCTGATGACTGACTGATTTTCACACTCAGCCCTACTGTGAGCAAGTCTATATTAAATGACGATTGTAAGTGGAAATAGTTCTTAAAACCAAGTTGGATCCAAGTGCATAGTGTAACTCCATGAGCAAACGTACCTGGCCTGTCTTTTTTCCCTTTCGTACCTGCAGAAAGGTTGTGTAAACTGTGTAGCAAAGACTGTGCCCCCCACCAAGACAACACTTGGTAACATTCTGCACCATTTGCTTTGTGTCGTCTTAGCATACATTTTTTTTCATTAAAATATTTGAGAGTTAATCACAGAGACTTTACCCCTAAACACGTAAGCACATATCTCTTAAATACAGGGTCATGTGATATGTTATCACACTCAGGAAATGTAACCATAATCTAATCTGTAGTCCATATTGACACTTGCACGGTTGTCCCAGTAATGTTCTTTATGGCTTTTTTTCCTCCAGTCAAGGACCACATGTTCTATTCCAGTTTTTTCTCTTTAGTGTCAGTGTCAAATATTTCTTTGCCATTCTCATCTTTCTCAGCATTGACATTCATGGAGAGGTCAGGCCAGTAGTTTGGGAAGTCTTGCCTTAGTCTTTTCATATCTGTTTCCAGTGTAGGAGAGGAAACTTGAACTGTGATGTGCATACATGGTCTCCATTTCCACTGCTCACTACCAGGATCTCCACCCCTCACCCCCTTGCCATTATTTAATTCTTACGGTTTGGAGGGTCCGGGGCTATTGGATTATAAGTCTAGTGGCATTCTAGACTCCCTGGGGGATCCTATCCCTAATAGTTCAGTCAGGCTCTCTGGGGGTGAGGTTTGGGTATGAGTTTCTGGTCTAGTTGTTTGTTTTGTTTTGTTTTTAAGATTTTATTTATTTATTTGTCAGACGGAGATCACAAATAGGCAGAGAGGCAGACAGAGAGAGAGGGGGAAGCAGGCTCCCCACTGAGCAGAGAGCCCAATGCGGGGCTCGATTCCAGGACCCTGAGATCATGACCTGAGCCGAAGGCAGAGGCTTAACCCACTGAGCCACCCAGGCGCCCTGGTCTAGTTGTTTTTTTTAAAAGCTCCCTAGGTGATTCTAATGTGCAAAAAAGCAAGCCTTTTTTTAGAAGCTTCCAGGAGGGTCCTGAAGACCATGTGAGTTCTTACAAGGTAATGGGATTATTTACACTTTGTCCCCAGTTTCCAGATGTGCAACAGGAGTCTCTGGGGAGTAAGGATGGGCCAAATGGCCAGCCTCCGGGGCCTGCACAAAAATGCACATACCTGCTTCTATTGAGACTTTCCAGTTTTATCTGCTTTATAAAACAGAGTTTCACATCTAAAAATGTATTATGTGTTTTTTCATTATCTTGGATCAATCCTCACAAACCGGATGCCACTCTTGGTAACATAAATCATGGAAGGGAGGCCAGGGACACTGAGAAGCTTACTTTTTTAGATTTGAGGGAAGGACACCTATGCTGGGAGGCAAGAAATGCTCTCTGTTTTCATTGACCTATTATTCCAGCAGGGCGGTCTACTCAGGGCAGCCCAGGCCCCGTGCCCTCAATGGTGCAGAAGTCAGCCAGGATAACCCCTCCACTGGCCAAGTCGGGCTCTCCTCAGGTATGTTCAAACCCGGTTTATCGTGGTGTGTGTATTCATCTACTGTCCCATCATGCGTGTTCTTTTTAAAGTGGGTTTTCGTGGTTTAGAATTTATGCCTTTGAAATAGTACTTCGGGCTATGTGATGGGAGTTACTGAAGTCGGAGCTTGGAACGTTTGTAACATTTGCTCCTAAACGCCATTTCTCTCACCCCCAGAGTCTTAGCTCTGTTTTCTCTGCTGGTTCCTGAGCTTGTCGTGCTGTGCTGTTGACTTTGGTGTATTCTCTCATTCTCTCTCTCTGAAAAGACTATAGCGCCTGGTTTTTTTCCCTCTCATTCCCAAAGTAACTGAGAAATCTATCCAGTGCCGTCTTCTGTGCTGTCCATAACATCTCAGTTTATCCATAACATCTCAGTTTATTTTACTTAACTTTTTTATTGGCATGTAATACACACGGGGAAAAAAGTATTTCCGTACACCAGCTGAGTATGCCTTGGTAACAACACTCAGCTCAGATCAAGAAATAGCACATTATGGGGCACCTGGGTGGCTCAGTGGGTTAAGCCTCTGCCTTCAGCTCAGGTCATGATCTCAGGGTCCTGGGATCGAGCCCCGCATTGGGCTCTCTGCTCAGCAGGGAGCCTGCTTCCTCCTCTCTCTCTGCCTGCCTCTCTGCCTACTTGTGATCTCTGTCTGTCAAATAAATAAATAAAATCTTAAAAAAAAAGTGTGGGGGCGCCTGGGTGGCTCAGTGGGTTAAGCCTCTGTCTTCGGCTCAGGTCATGATCTCAGGGTCCTGGAATCGAGCCCCGCATTGGGCTCTCTGCTCAGCAGGGGGCCTGCTCACCCCCCCCCCGCCCCCGTCTCTCTCTGTCTGCCTCTCTGCCTACTTGTGATCTTTCTCTGTCAAATAAGTAAATAAAATCTTTTAAAAAAAAAAAAAAAGAAATGGCACATTCATTACCAGGACCCCAGAATTCTCCCTTACACGTGCCCTTTTTAATTATTCCCCTTGCCGAAGGGGGCTCCCTGCTATGATTTCTGAAAGCAGAGCTTAGTTTGGCCAGTTCATACCTTCTCTAAAATGGAATCACACTGTGTTTTCTTGTATTGGGCAGTTTGGCTCAACATTATGTTTGTGAGATTGATCCATATCATTGTGGCCGTGTGGAATTCATGGGGCTGCTATACTACAAGTATTTATTCTACCTGACAGACATCTGAAGAGCTTCCAGGTTGAAGTTATTGCAAATAGCATTGTTGTGAGCATGCTAGTTGAGGTCAAATTCTGGGGGTGAACATACGTATCCATTTCTGTTGGGTGTATGCTGAGGAGTGGAATTGCTGGGCCATAGAACACACGTGTGTATTTCTTTTCAGTAAATGCCCACTGGGAGTATAATAGAGTCAGCTGTTCCATATCCTCATCGGTCTTGTTATTTTTCATTTCTTATTGTTATATTTTGCAGTTTTAATTAGTATTTCCCTGGTGACCACTAAAATTCAGCCTTTTTTTCCATGTGATTTTGGCCATTTGAATACCTTCTTTAATGAGCTGTCTGTTCTCAAGTCTTTAATCTGTTTTTCTATGGGGTTGGCTGTCTTCTTACAGATTTCTATCAGAGTTCCTTATAATACAAATACTTTCTCTGTGAATTGCTTTTTCATTCTGCTTGTGGTGTCTTTTGATGACAAGTTTTTAATATAGTTCAGTATACCACCTTTTCTTTTATGATTAGTGCTTTTTGTGTTCTGTTTTAGAAATTATTTCTGGTTCCAAGGTATCAAAAAGATATTTTCCTGTGTTTTTCTAAAAGCTTTATTATTTTCTTTTCATATTTAGATTTACAATTTGTCATCTCAGTTTATTACTATGATTTAACTTTGAGAGAATTTGATGTCACTGTCCCACTTGATTTGTGTGCCCTGCAGACCAGAGTCATGGTTTTTCCTTCTGTTTGCCAACTGGCCTCATTTCTGCCCTCAGCACGGACCCCCACAGGGCACACAGTAAATGCTCAGCTTATAGGTCTAGCTTTTGGCATAGTGCAGAACACACGGTATTAGATCAATGTTTGCTGGGTTTTTTTGTTTGTTTTTTAAGATTTTATTTATTTATTTAACAGAGAGAGAGAGATCACAAGCAGGCAGAAAGGCAGGCAGAGAGAGGGGGAAAGCAGGCTCCCTGCTGAGCTGACAGCCCGATGTGGGGCGCGAGTCCAGGACCCTGAGATCATGACCCGAGCTGAAGGCAGAGGCTTAACCCACTGAGCCACCCAGATGCCCCCAGTGTTTGCTGTTTTAATGGTTGCTTATGCAGTCTACAAATCCTCTGAATGATAATTGCTGTAGGTATCAAATAATCTAAAAGCCATCTGAAGTTATAATGTCTCTACAGAACTCTTGATTTCTGTCTCCTTCAGAACGTGTCCCAGGTGGTTTGCTCAAGCCCCAAACCTAGAAGGCATTCTGGATCCCGCTACTTAACAGAAGCTCCCCCTAATCCTTACTAGCAGAAGATTTTTTCAGCTGTACGCTGATGGGTTGTGTGTGTGGCATGAATCCACATCCTTTGCCCCCGTGAACGTCATATTTCAGGCCATTGTCGTCTCTTGCCTCGTGACCCTCCTGCCTGGTTTCCCTATTTCTTCTCCCTCTTACTGACATCTGTGCTTGATTTAGCAGCAAGAGAGATCTTTTAAAATCCTAAATCAAAGAACAAACTCTCCCGGAGCTCCAACAGTAGTTTTCCAGCACTTAGAAAAATACCCAGACTCCTTGGTTTAGTCGTACATGACCTGCCCAGTCCTTTCCCGTTCCCTCACTGACTTCCCCGGGCCCACGTTTCCTCTATCTCTCGGCCCCCACTGTGTCGGAGCTCTTTCCTGCCTCGCGTTCTCTGCACTTGCTCTTCTCGCTGCCTGGCAGGTGCTTCCCCTAGAACTTTCTGTAGCTTTCCCCAGCTTTCCACTTTATCTCAGGACTCAGTTCAGAGACTGTGCTCAGTGAGGGTTTTCCAGGCCCCCTGCTCTCCACCCGTGCCCCCTTTCTCTTCTTAGGTTCCTGTTTACTTTTGTCCTGTCACTGTCACAGCCACAGCTAAAATGATGTGACTGGTTTACTGCTTAGTCTTGGTAGAATGTAAGGACTGGCAGAGCAGAGACCTCTTCTGTCCTGTTCGCCTCTCTCCACTGTCTGGAACATGCCTTACAGCAAGGAGGTACTCGGTCAGTATGGGTTCGAAAGAAGGAGCAGGGGAGCAGTGACTGTATTTTGAGGGGGCCAGGTGCTGAAGCTGCTGCTCCATCACGTGCTGGGGATGCATCTGTCAACCTTGTGCCTTCCATTGCAGGCGAAATCACTTCAGCCTCCCGTTGCAGAGAAGCAGGGACACCAGTGGAAAGAGTCAGATCCTGTGATGGCTGGAATCGGGGAGGAGGTAAAATCGTTCCTGCAGATTTTTTTCCCGAAGTAGCCCTGGACATGACACTGGAGTGGCTCTGAGCGCAGACCCGTGCATGACTGTTTTGTTCTGGCATTCGGCCATGGTACACCCTGGGGCCGTGTGCTGTGAGGGCCTGGGAGCCGAGAGTTCAGCCCGCGGCCCTTCCTCTTTTCTGGCTCCTACAGATCGCGCACTTTCAGAAGGAGTTGGGAGAACTGAAAGCCCGGACCTCCAAAGCCTGTTTCCAAGTGGGTGCTTTGGAGGAGATGAAGATGCTGCGGACGGAGTCCGACGACCTGCACACCTTTCTTTTGGAGATCAAGGAGACCACGGAGGTCTGTGCTGGTGACGTTCTTCCTGATTTGCATTGTACTTCCAAAGTCGCTCTCCCAGCACTCCATTCTTCAGGGGCCCCAGTGCTGTTTTTTTAAGAAGGATGAACAGTTTACCTAGGAATGCCCAAGTTCAGATCCTATCTTCAGCACTTAACAAATTATGTGACTTTAGGCAAGTTAGTGTAGCTACTCTAGGTTTTCATTTTCTCATACAGAAAATGGACTAATAATAGTTTCTACCCCACTGACACATACCAGCCACTCTATAAAAGTCTCTTACAGTTACTAGTTTAGGTATATCTTGAAAATTGACCATAGTTTATAATAAATTATTGTGTTATGGTAAAGGGTTAGGTTTAAGAGCGTATACGGTGTAAAAATACCATGTATTTATTGTTAACGGTATTTACTGTGTTACTGTTACTACTGCTTACCACGTGCCAGGCTCCGTGTTACCTTGCGGACTCCTCACACCATCCTGTTTGGTAGGTGCTGTTGCTCTCTTGCAAGTCAGGAAGCTGCAGTGTAGACAGGTGAAAGCATTGGCCCAAAACTACCCAGTTACCATGTGCCAGTCCCTGACCGTCTGCCTCCAGAGCCCTGCTCTGAAAACTGTCCCCAGAAAGAGGCCAGTTCTCCGGGCTGTCAGCAGTGAGTGTCTTCGGGTAGTGGGACTGTAGGTAAAACCAGTAGCCTATCTTACTCTTTGAGTTTCTGGTCAATGGAATATGTGGTTTTTCAGTGAGGAAGAAGAAAAAAAACAAAACTTCAGAAACTGAATGTTGGTATTTTTCTTTTCAAACACTGACTTTGTTTTTGTAGACTCACAGGTGCATCATGTAAGCTATTGGAGAAACACCAAGTAGTTGTCCTTGATCCGAATGGAGAGGTTTGTTTCTTGGAAATGCCACTCTTTGTCTCAGTATGGCCCTTGTATATTTCCTAGTCTCTCCATGGAGATATCAGTACCCTGAAAACAACTTTACTTGAGGGCTTTGCTGGTGTGGAAGAAGCCAGGGAACAAAACGAGAGGGATTGCGACTCTGGGTATCTGCACTTGCTCTATAAAAGACCCCTGGACCCCAAGAGCGAAGCCCAGCTCCAGGTAGGAGGATCCAGCCCAAGTGAGCGGTTTAAAACCAACTCCAGCAAGTCATTCTCCCTTGTGAGGTCTCGAATCAGGGGCCTGCCCTTTGGACGTTGTTGATTTCCTGTGAATAATTTGCCCACTTTCCATAGATGTCCTTGGCTATGACAAAAGAGCACTTTTCCACTTCATGTTTTACAGAATTAAAACTGGCATTAGAATTCTTGATTCAGCGGTAAGCTTGGTGGAAAGCATACCATTGAAAAAGATATGTTTAAAAATCAAATCATGAATAACAAGATTTCATGTCAAAATTGCTCGTTGAGTGCTAAGTACGGTGCTGGGTGTGTTTTCCACAGTATTTCTAGACTTCAGCTGCACCGCAAAATGAGAGTCACTGATCCCATTATATGTAGTTACGGAAGTTGGGCCCCGTGGTCTCAGGAGCTTGACCACGATGGTGATGTTAGTAAGAGTGAACAGTTGGAAAGCTCTGCCTGTGTACACCAGACCTCAGCAAAGTTACTTCTCTCATTCATTTATAATTCTTATTCTCTGTTGTAGCAAAATCTGGTTTTCGTTTTTATCTTTAGTTTATTGAAAATTGTTTCATCACAAGCTTTCACGGAGTCACCTCCTCTCTGCATTTGCCAGAGTCCTTGTAGGAAAGGGTGCCCGTGTGGCCGCTCCGAACCTCTCCCTTAGGATGTGAGGTCTGAGAGTGTGATGAATGCCCTCCTGCCTCCGGGAATTTGAGATTGCAGACTCCACACTTCTGCATTTCTGTCCCATACTGGCAAACTGACTGATGGTAGGAAAAGAGAGGTTGAGGAACCCCCGCTGTGTCCCTCGGCCCTTGAGGACTGTGGGTGTTTACTGTCGTAGCAAGAGAGCAGGCTCCCCACCTGCCACTCATCAGACGACTGCCTCCTCGTTGCATCTCGATACACTTCGTCCCTTCGTGCGTTTTCAGCTCTTGCTCTGTGTCCAGAGCAAAAGAAAAGCATGCAGCTTTGGGGGAACACTTGCCCCATTCAAAAGGAAATGCTTTTCTTTTTGTCACAAAACTAAGCAGATAATAACTGCTAGCATTTATCAAGCACAAACCACGTACAAACGACGGATAAGGAGGCAGATACTAGAATGGTGCAGGTGTCCCCGTGAGTAAATGCTGAAGCCTGAGTCTGGTGCAGAGCCTGGGCTCCTCACCACTGTGCCGTGCTGACCCTGGTGGATAAGCGGCCGTGGGAAAGGGAACCTATGAATGTGGGATCAGTTGCTGTGGCGGTGCCAATGAGGGAGCAGCTGAGCCACTGAGAAGTGTCTGTGACAGGCCTCATAAGAGAAGTTGGCTTTTCAGGTAGACAGGGTGGGAGGGCACTCAGGAGCAGCCTCGCTCATGAACGCACAAGGCCTGGCGGCACTTGTGCTCAAAGGACAGGGCCTCCCTGCAGCCATCGAGTAGGGAGCCGAAATTTACACTCAGAGCTAAGGTTACTGCTGCTTCCTGGAATCGGGTTGGCTCTTTCTAAAGAAAGTTTGCTCTTTTTCACTCAGGGCATATACCCTCAGCCTGGAGTAGTTTCAAAAATCCAGTTAAACACAGTAAGAACTTTGTACAGGTGTAAAAACTTATTCACAGCGTATGGCATGTTGTCTTCTCTGTATGCATATTTAATGGGATGCTTCATCTTTATTGCACTTTTAATTTTTGAGAGTCAGGTTGTGTAGCCACGAAGGTTAACACCGGACTGAGAATTACTGCAGGCCTCAAATGAAGTAGGTGTGAATTTCATTGAGTGGTCAGGTCCATGTCTAGTGCTGATACTGTTCTTTGAGAAGAGGTGAGTTTTTCTCACCTGGTAAGAAGACTTCTGTGTCCCATGCTATGACTAGATAGATGCAGAATTAGTTTCAGCACTTTTGTAGGATCATTTTGTCTGTATTATAGTCAATTTCATGGGTAGGATAGCAGAAGCCCAATGGGTGTGCTGTTGGAGCAGCAGAGGGCAGTGGAAAATTCCTGGAGCATGTTGAGTTGCTTTAATAGGTGCTGACAAATGAGAATGCGCAACAGCATTTCCCTTGGAGCCCTAGGCGGGCACACCCGGCCTGCTTCCCTGTGCTTTGTGACCACTGCTCTGTCATAGTTAGAAAGGTTGAGTTCTCTTGTTTTGTTTTAATTATGACGTTCTAATGATTGTATTAAAGGCTCTGCTCTTGTGTTTTCTTTGTTTGTTATAGTGCTCAGTAGAACAATCTTACAAAATTATTTTGATTGTTTTGATCCCTCCTCCAAGCTACTGGAAAACTCAGTCATTTGCCTTCTCTTTTTTTTTCTTATAGGAAATTCGGCGCCTCCATCAGTATGTGAAATTTGCTGTCCAGGATGTGAACGATGTGCTAGACTTGGAATGGGATCGGCATCTGGAACAAAAGAAAAAACAAAAGTGAGCCAGGTCTCTCATCCACCGCGGGTTGCAGGAGACACTGCTGTAGCCTTTTGAACAGATAACTTAAGAGCACAGATTAAAACCCTGCAGTTGTTCATTGTCTTTGACCCAGCCACTGTATTTCTGGAAGTTTGTTCTACAGAAGTAATAGCGACATTTGCAACAGTTTACGTAAAAGCATTTATATCGCGGCACAGTTTATGACGGTGAAAAATTGGACTCAGTTTAATATGAGAAGTTTGAGGGGTTCAGAATAAGTCCAGTCACATTTTTTTCCTTAATGCAGGATACTGTGTAACCACTGAATTTTTTCCCCCCCAAAATACAGAAGCGGTAAGACAAAAGTTATACTGGATGATCTCAGTTTGGAGGTCTAAATGTAGAAAAGAGACTAGAAATAAATCTGTCACAATATTCAATTATATCTGTGAGATGGGGGTAAGAGAAATTTTTCTTTTATACTTTTCTGTATATTCCAAATCTTCTTGTTGAGAAAACTTTCCTAATTAGTGTGGATAACCTAGAAGGAAGAGAGGAAGAAAGGCACAGGAAAACCTTGTACTACCCTGATCTTCTGTCCCCAGACATTTCGTCATATGCCATCTGTTTTCCTGAAGAATCGCAAGCGGTACACTTTGAGAACAGTGCAGGTGCCCGCAGGAAAGCCGAGAAACAGATCAGCCCTCAGAATGCTCGGCTCCTGAAACACCTACACTTGAGTAGTGTGATTAGCCCTGTAAGGAAACAAACTGGGAAATGATCTGTTTACTTGCTGTTCTGTGGGATCACAGAACTTGTAAGTGGGACAAGCTGGGTGTGATGTCAGGGGCTGGTCTAGAATGTGCTTAAAATTCAGCAAACAGAATTTACTATCATATTGTACAACACGGAGGAAGGCTTTGTAACTGCCCTGAGAGCCTCAGTTTGGAGCATAGGTAGGGGTGGGTAGAGGTGAGCATCGATGCTGCAGACGCTGGTCGGGGGGAGGATTCTGTGACCTGTGCACTTGTCCCCTGGGCAGTTGGGCCCCATTAGAGCTATCACAGCTCACTGCACTGGTCTAAATTCATGTTCAAGTGTATGGGAGGGAATAGCTTGACCTGACAGTAGGAGCCTTCTGTTCTTCATGACAGATGGATTTCTCTTTGCTAATTAATAAGTTAGCTTCTTAAACAATGTATGATGCTAACAGAGTAACCGGACTTTCTTCCCCTTTAGGATAGCCATGTATTCTCTACTTCGCGTGTTTGTTTTTTTAAAGTTCCTTTTCTGCAGAGTTTAAGTTTGTAAATCTGTAGTTTTCTAGTGCACCTCTGTTTTTAAGTCTGTCTAAATACTACCTTGTATCCTACTGAAATGCCATTTTAAAAATTTATGTTGAACTGTCTGTCACCAGAAAGAAAGGGACTATTGTTTCTTTCTCGTTTTAGATCTTTCAGGTGGGGGTACTCGGTTGCTAAACCGAGAGCTTAGCCCAGTGTTTTTTTGTTTTGTTTTGTTTTTAAAGATTTTATTTATTTATTTGACAGAGATCACAAGTAGGCAGAGGCAGGCAGAGAGAGAGAGGGAGGCAGGCTCCTCGCTGAGCAGAGAGCCCGATGCGGGGCTCGATCCCAGGACCCTGAGATCATGACCTGAGCTGAAGGCAGAGGTTTTAACCCACTGAGCCACCCAGGTGCCCCTAGCCCAGTGTTTCTTAACAGCACCCTGAGGAAGTGACTGATGCTCACAGAACTCTAGTGGACCGCAGGGCTTTTTTTTCGTGGTATAATTGACATGTAGGAAAATAGACAAACCCTAAGTTTAAAGCATTCCCTGCCCCCCCATTTTTGTCCCACCCTTTTCTTCCCCGGAACCTCTGTGAGGTTCTCTGATGATGCTGTCCTTTGCTACAGGCCTGGCCTGCTTACCCTAAGCTTCTCCTTCCTCATTCTGTATTATCCTTGTAAAGCTTTTGTCTTCTTTTTATGTTCTGGTTAATTTCCCTATGCTGCCTGTCCACCGAGGGTTCTCTTATTTATTCGTTCACTGTTATCGTTGTAGTACTTGTGCCGTTCATGTCGAATTCTTTCTTCCTTGTTGTCAACAGGCGCTTGCTTGTGCCAGAGCGAGAGACACTGTTTAACACGCTAGCCAACAACCGGGAAATCATCAACCAGCAGAGAAAGAGGTTGAATCACCTGGTGGACAGTCTCCAGCAGCTCCGTCTCTATAACCAAACCTCCCAGTGGAGCCTGCCCTCGGATGTCAGCTCCCAGAGCAGCACTCATGGGTGTGCAGGGGAATGGGCCTGTCTGTGCCACTGACACTCCATGAATGTGGTTGAAGGAACAGCTAACTGTTTGGGAGTCACATGCACAAGTTGTAGAGTATTGCAGATGTGGGTTTGAAAGTGACTCTGCTGTCACCTGTGTGGTCCTGGTCAGGTCCCTCACCCTCTCTGAGCCTTTGTTGCTTTGCCTTTAAAATGGGAGTGACAATACCTGCCTCGGGGTTGTTGGAGAGTGAAATTGAACGTGCCAGACGAGACAGGTGCCAGTAGATGATGGCAGATGCTATGTAAACAGCGTTGTTCTTTTGAAAATTAACTGGCAGAATTAGATTGACTAACGTGTCTAGAAGCTCTGACTTCTCATTTTGAGTAAAAACTTTCAGACCTGGCAGTTAGACAGTTTACTCCTGAAGTTACTGGGGTGTTGTTATCTTTCTGCCTTTAGGCCAAATGTGTACATTCTAACTGTCCTTTGTGCTACAGTGCAGTTAGTGCTGTGTTTGCCCTGGTGGGGGGAGGGGGCGAGTATTGAGGTTGTAATCTCTTTCCTTTTGGATTAGATTATGTTGATTGATTGGTCAGATTTCCTGTTTCCGTATCGGGGAGGCTTTCTGGCATTTATATTTGGGGAGATTTCTCAGGTCATAGTTGGTTTGTATGTAACA